>NW_020717639.1:0-14014 GCF_900518725.1 Notechis scutatus | reverse complement strand
TGACTGACTACACCCATCCCACCCAGTGGTGGGATTCAATTTTTTTTTACTACCGGTTCTGTGGGCGTGGCTTGGTGGGTATGGCAAGGGAAAGATACTGTAATATCTCCAGTCAGAGGTGGGATTTGCTGGTCCTCCTAACTACTCAAAATTTCCACTACCAATTCTCCAGAACTGGTCAGAACCTGCTGAATACCACCTCTGACCCCACCTCTCCCCACCCAGGAGTTCCCACATGGCCCGTTTTGGATGCAGGTAAGTGCAGGATGTGCATGGAAGCTCAGGGAGGGCGAAAAATGGGCCTCCTGGAAGTTTGGGAAGGCTGGAAATGGGCCTGTTTTCAGCTTCCAGAGAGCCTTCGGAGCCCGGGGAGGCCATTTTCAAAGAAACCCTCCGGAGCCCAGGGAGGACAAAATCACATATACCCTGCTGTTGTGGCTCCGATTCCCGAGCCTGTGCTGTTAGAGGAAGAGGACTCGGAAGATGAGGAGGAGGAACTGGGAATGCCTTCCTCCCCAGGACCTTCCTCTCTGGCAATGCCTTCCTCCCTGATAATGCCTCAGGTTTCATCAGACAACTGAGAGGAACAGCCTGAGATTAATCAGGAGGAAGGCATATTGGAGCAGCCCCTGACAGGGATTCAAGAAGAAAATTGTTGGCTTGATCCTAAGCAGCGTCGTAGGGAGAAACGTGAGCAGCAACGTAGGAGGCGTGGGAGGGTCAGAGAGTGAGCTGAATCATTGAGCCACACCCCACAGAGGATAAAAGTGGGTGTGTTGTCGGCTGGAACTTTGTAGTTTAATCTTGCTTCAGGTTTTCTTTGTGAATGATTTTATGATCTGCCTTGTAATTTTCTGGAAGTAGCTTTTTACTTGTTATCAGTTCGGACTTTGCAGGCAGAGCGCCAAGGACATTATCAGTTCCAAAGAATTAATTCTGTGAAGTCCGAGCCAGCTTGCCTGCCTGTGTTTGTGTGAGTTTGTACTCTTTCATTTTTTGGAAAGAAGAAAGGTGAGACAGAACACCCTGCTGTGGTGCAGAAGGCCACCAACCATGGCCACGCCCACCCAGCAACTGGGCAGAAAACTCTTTGCTGAAAATTTTGAAGCCCACCCCAAAGCGGTAGAGCTTGCAGCATGACACTGTTTTTAGCATTTTGACTGCAACAATGGGATAATGCAGATGCACCACTTACAATCATTCATTCAGCAACTGTTGTAAGTTAAAATGGCCTTATTAAAAAGGTAACTTAGATGGAACCTTGCACTTACTGCCATCACTTCATCCCCACATCCCATGATCAAAATCCAGCTGCTTGGCAACTGACATTGATTTACAACCATTGCAGTGTTTCAGGGTCACATGCTCACCATTTGTGATCTTCCCTGCTGCCTTCCACCAAACAATGGCTGGATTTGCTTAATGGCTGCATGATTCACTTAACAGCTACAGTCATTCGTTTAACAACCATGGCAAAAGGGATCATAAAATTTGAGACAATTCACTTAACAACTACCTTGTTTAGCAATGGAGATTCTGGTTCTAATTGTGGTTGTCAGTTGCCAACCAGCTATAGCTCTGTGTCTAACTTAAGATGAGTAATGGAAACAACGAGAAACTTTAAGAAGGAAGTTTACTTTATACTAAATAAAGATCATGCTGCAGTTTCAAGAACACCTGTTTGCTCATTTGAGGAAAACTTACAGGGAAGGAGAAGTTACTATAAGAATAAAGTTTGAAAAAACAGAATGGTTCAGGTATAGAAAGGGGTGAGGCAAGGATTATTCTGTCCTGCTTAACTTTTATTAAAATATTTAAGAAAATGAATGATAATAGCAGGATTGGAACAGGTAGTGGGTGGAATCAAAAGTGGAGAATGAAATCCAAAAATATAAATATATAAAATGTACCACCATCGATAATAGCAGAAGGGGGGTCAAGAGAAGCAAATTTTATCTAATAAAATGAAATTCAGTGTAGAGAAAAGTAAAGTCCTACACTTAGGCAAGAAAAACCAAAAGTACACATATAGACTGGGTGAAACCAGGCTCAATAGCAGTAACTGTGAGAGGGATCTTGGAGTCTAAGTGGACAACCAGCTAAATATGAGCCAGCAGTGTGCAGTAGCAGCCAAAAAAGCTAATGCAATCCTAAGTTCTATTAACAGAGGGATACAATCAAGATCAAGGGAAGTACTAATACCACTCTATAAAGCCTTAGTAAGACCACACCTAGAGTACTGCATCCAGTTTTGTTCACCACATTATAATAAAGATGTTGAGACTCTAGAAAAAGTACAGAGAAGAGCAACCAGGATGATTAGGGGACTGGAGGCTAAAACATACAATGAACGGTTGCAGGAACTGGGCTTGGCTAGTCTAGTGAAGAGAAGGACCAGGGGACACATGATAGCAGTCTTCCAATATTTGAGGGGCTGCCACAGGGAGGAAGGAGTCAAGCTATTTTCTAAAGCCCGTGTAGGCCAGACAAGGAATAATGGATGGAAACTGAACAAGGAGAGATTTAACCTGGAAATAAGGAGAAACTTTCTGACAGTGACAATCAACCAACGGAACACCTTGCCTTCGGAAGTTGTGGGAGAGCCATCACTTGAGACTTTCAAGAAGAGATTGGACTGCCATTTGTCAGAAATGGTGTAGGGCCTCCAGTTTGGGCGGGGGGTTGGACTAGATGACCTACAAGGTCCCTTCCAACTCTGATTATCTGTATTATCTGTATCTATAAATGTGCATCACAACATCACAATTCCATTCCACATACTTCTCAGCAACCTGGTTATGAAAATACTGTCCAAAAGGGTAGAACGTGCATCATAATGCCATAAAACCTGTTTTATCATTTTGACACTTTCATATTCATAAAATTGAAGATGCCTATGGATACCATCCTGTTGATTTAAAGTAAAGAATGATCTTGTTACTTTAAAGCAGGATTGTCAAACTCCCGGCCCGTAGGTCTGATGCGTCACGCTCTAGCCATGCCCATGCCTGGTTTAGTGAAGGGGGAAAAAGTCCGATATGTCACATAACACCACCGTAATGCCGTGAGTTTGATACTCCTGCTTTAAAGAAAAGAATGATGCTTTTAAAAAACAGAATAACACAATAACAGTGTTGGAAGGGATCTTGGAGGTCTCTGGACCCCCTACTCAAGCAGGAAACCCTATACAATTTCAGACAAATTGTTGTCCAATCTCTTCTTAAAAACCTCTAGTGTTGGAGCATCCACAATTTCTGGAGGCAAGTTGTTCCATTGGTTAATTGTTCTGTCAGAAAATTTCTTCTTAGTTCTAGGTCGGTTCTCTCATTGATTAGTTTCCATTCATTGCTTTTTGTCCTACCTTCAGGTGCTTTCAAGAATAGGTTGATGCCCTCTTCTTTGTGGCCGTCTTTCAAATATTCTAACACTGCCTATCATGTCACCCCTAGTCCTTCTCTTCTCTAGACTAGACATACACAATTCTTGCGACCGTTCTTCATACGCTTTAGCCTTCAATCCCCTGATCATCTTTGTTGCTCTTCTGTGCGCTCTTTCTAGAATCTCAAAATCTTTTTTATATCATGGCACACAAAACTGGATGCAATATTTCAAGCGTGGTCTTACCAAGGAATTATAAAGTGGGCATTAACACTTCACATGATCTTGAATGCAGTCTAGGACAGTGATGATTTTTTTGGTGAACTGCAGTGCAAACTTTATGGTGTAGCCAGGAGACTGATTTAGGTTTTCCCAAGTGTTCAGTGAAGGTGAATGACAAAGCTAATAGAGGGCCAGCAAAGATCGGACCTGATCTGGTTCCTGAATTGCTAAGATGCACATTAAGATAATCTTCATAAGTAGATACCCAGTCAATAGTTAAAGGAGCAAACATCTTGAAGGACAGTATCCTAACTGAGGAGGATTTTCAGAGGGTGGGAAAATGGGCAGAAATCAGCAAGATGAATTTTAACAGGGACAAAATCCCACATTTGGGTAAGAAAAAAAAATCAAAGTCACAAGTATAGGAAGGAGGTGGAAATTCTATTGGAAGCAATATATATGAAAAGGATTTGCATTTCTTGGCAGATCACAAGCTGAACAGGGGCCAAAAGAGATATAGTCACGCATACAATTCTAACCCAGACAGGGTAGAATTGTTCAGTATTATTTCAGAACAAGAAGCAATGTTGTTGTTGTTTTTTGTTGTTTTTTTGCAAAGAAGCAGGTCTAGCTGGATATAAGAGAAAAAAAAAAGATTCCTAATGGTAAGAAATGGAATTTCTTGGGAGATGGTGGACTCTCCCTTGCTTGAGGTGCTTGAACAGAGGTGAGGTTGGATGGCATCTGTCATGGATGTGAAAATGGATTTCTGCACTGGGCAGGTTTTGAATTAGATGAATTTTTTAAGATCTCTCCAACCCAACATTCCATGATCCTATAATTCTTATTTAGTTGGAAAGAAACTAAGCAGCCTACAGCTTTAAAAGATAAATGCTGTATCTCCCTTTTGTACTTGATAAATATTTGCTTAACCTAAAACAGCATGAACTTTTTTTCCCCCTTGCCCCAGAAAATGAAAATGAAACTGTGTTCTCCTGAGCAGATATTTTAAAGCTACAAATCTCTTCCTTTTTTCTTAACAGGCTTTTAGAAGTTTCTGATTCTTGAACCGTGAACACAAACCAGAGAGCTGAACTGGACCATTACAGCATCGAATCAGAGGATGGAAAAGTTTCGCCCAGTACTGGATTTCATTGTCAATCACCAGAAGGTCTTGGGCTATGGGGTAGTGTCTCTGCTGACTGCAGGTAGCGAGCGTATCTTTTCTGTGGTGGTGTTCAAATGCCCGTGCAACTCCTGGAATACGCTTTATGGTGGTATATTTCTGCTGATGCCAGCCTTTATTCTGTTTCTGCTGGGCTTGCTCCTGAGTGTACGTTCTTGGAAGGTGCTCACTGGATGTTGCTCCAAAGGCAGGCCATGTAGATGTCCTCGTGGGAATCGCCTCCAGCGCCACTTACAAGTGATGGGACTTGCAATACTCAGTGCTGCCGTGGCTCCTCTCACATGGGTTTCTGTGGCCTTACTGGGAGGAAGTTTCTATGAATGTACTGCTACTGGGAGCCCCATCCTACAGAAATATGTGTGCAAAGGCAGAAGGGAAGAGGAATGCTTGAAAATTCTGGTTAAAGTGCCTTGTCTCAGCCCTGTCTCTCCTTCTTCTGAACTGGAGATACAAGCAACCCTTCGAGCTCAATCACAGGTTAGTATATAGCTTTTTCCAAGTTGTGTAACAGCCGGATTTCTCAACTTAGAATTCCAGGGGTGCTAACTGGAGTATTGAAACAGCACCAGGAACTTTTCTACCAGTTGTTCTGGTAATAGTGGTCAAGTATCTCCATTCTTAAAGACATAGCATTACCTTCCTGGCAGCCTGTTTCATGGGTTTTAGGTACCACGTTAGGAGCTTTATGTTTGTTTCAGTTCAAATGTTTGTTTTGTCCCATCAGTCAACATAATTAATAGTAAACTAGAGATAACATGGTTTTGCCAGTCGCTTCCAGCTAGGGAAGCTTTTTATGTAAGAAAATGAGAAAAGTTGTATCTTTTCCTACTCGCAGAGAAATTGATTGCAATTAGGAGGGGAATTCCTCATTACCATCAGAGGGAATTTCCTCCCATTATGAATTAGAGGGATTTTCCTCTGGCATGCAACTAATAGGGCTATGTGGCAATTTGGATTTGAAGGAGAAAAGGTGATTTGGAGTTCATTCAGGCACATAGGTACCCTCTGTCCTTATACTAAACATCTTGGGGTCTTCTGGTAGCTCCAGATGGTGGCTGTGTAAGCTTTGGAAAGAATGCAGCTGTTTTAAGGATATGCTAATAGCTGCTGTTGAGAATTCCCTGATTCATTCTGAAATCATTTTTCCCCTTCAAATCCAGATCACCCTATAAAGCCTTAACAATAAGACATGAAAAGCTATATTATATTTCCATACCTGCTCAGATCCCCTAATAATTCGCCTTATCCCTCAAGTTGTATTGAGAGGCCTCATCTTTACTTTACACCTTTACTTTAAATAAAGGTGGGGGTTTTGCTATAGCTATCATATAACTAGGGCTCAAAAATCTAGAGAAATGAGTGTTGATGTTTTGCTTCAGCAGCTCCTGGGTTGAACAGGAAGAGTTAAGTATCAGCAGTGAAGAAGAAATGCTTTAATCTTTCTTCCTACGTGTGAGGGCTTTGAATTCTAGATTGTAAATACCAATGCAGATCAGCTACAATATACACCCAGAATGTAAGATGGCATTTAATCTTGAGGTGCCTTGGTTGCAAGCAAGGTTATTATTTTTAATGCTTCTCCTAAAGGTGTTTGGATGGATTTTGATTGCCAGCGTCTTCACAGTGGCCCTTCTTACCACCTGCATTGCTCGCTGCCGTTCTCCAGTCAGCGTTCTTCAGCTTGCATTCTGGAAAGTCTACCTGCAGAAGGAGCAAGAACTTTTTGAAACCATGGCCAAAGAACACGCATCAAAGTTAGCAGAGAGGAATCTTAAAAGTTTCTTTGATTCCACGGAGCTGGGACCATTTCATACCCCAAGTGCCAAAGCCTGGGATAACATTTCCTCCTTGTTTGCCTTTAATCCTAAAGACAATTGCTACAGTATGATACATAAATATGTCAGTCAAAAATCTCAAAGTGGCAGCATTAAGTCTGCTGAAGGAGATATATACCCCAGTTGTTTGCAATTTGTAGATGGTGCAAATGTTGAAGTCCAAATTTTGTAACAACTGTAACCTGAGAAAATGGCTCAAACAAGAGCCTTCCTAGCCTCATGAAGGGGGAAGGGGGAAATCTATTTGCTTGTAAGATTTTGTTATTCGAACCTTCTAATAAAAGTAGCATTAGCTTCTAACAAAAGTAGTATTTAGCTTTCATAATTTTGGTTTCCCAGTCTTGGAGGGCCGACAAGTGTCCCAGTCTTGAAGGGCCGACAAGTATCAAGGCTTGTTAATAGCTACATTATGCATTATTTCATTACTTCATTATATGGAGCGTTCATGATTCTTGTGCCCCCCCCCCCCATGTGCTGTTCATGATTCCTGTTGTCAAGTTTTCATTTAATAAGTAAAATGTCTGCTCTATCATGAATTTTGTCCCATGTCTTTTCTTCTCCAAATATAATTTTTATTAAGAATTTTAATTACAATAGTAAAAAGTGAATACAAACTAAACTTAGAGAAAGAGAAGACAATGGAAAGAAGAAAAACATGCAGGAAAAAGAGAAGAAAGGAAAAAGAAGTATATAATATTGAAAAAGAAAAGAAATGTATGAGGAAGTGACTTTCAGCCTTCATTGCAAGTGTAAACAAATACAATGAATTTTTACCCTCCATGAGAGAGACGGAGGGGGGAGGGAGGGAGGGAGGGAGGGAGAGAGAGGGGGGGAGAGACTTATTTACTTCTTAATCTTTAATGCAATCAAATACTGTGGTAGGATTTGATTTCTCTTCAATTCTTCTATACTCAATGGCATAGATTTCTTCAAGCCTCTTTTGTGTATTCAATAAGAAAACATTTTCCAAGTCATAGGTCAAGAGGAAAGGAAATCCCCAAGTGCATTAGGCAGGGATCAAGGTTGTCTCCAAAGCAAAATTAAGATCTCAGCCAGTGCCATGCTTCAGGTTTTCCAAAATCTTGCTGGTCAGGTAGAATAGGAAAAAAATTGAGTTGACATCTTAATGTGGATTATGTTGAAAATATTAGGAGTTAAGTATCTAATAAAGCAAATAATTTTACTGATTTTTAATTGAACTTGATGTGCATAATTGTGGTTTAAGATGAATATTTCTCCCACATTTTTAAAGTAGGATTCTCGACATGAAGTATGTATCAAGCCAGTTAAAAGAGTAGTGTGGCAAATGAATTTAGAATTGCAGTTGATACTTCTTAACAAGTAAGGCCTTTAAAATTGCTGTGTAACTTATCAGTAATATTAAAAGTAGGGATAGTTAAATACAGTAGGGGGAAAAAAATCTCTTTTACTTTCACTTATACTTTCATCACCATGCTCAAGAGAGTATTAAATGAGTTCTCTTAATGTCTTAATTCTCTATGTAAAGCAAGGATTTTCTCATCTTTTCTTATTAAAACATGCCATCTAGCTCAAAAGGAATTCTTTATTTCAAATATTTTTGTTCCTAGGATACTTCCACTCCCGAACCACTGCATTTCTCAAGGATGATGATTTAGCTTTATTAATGTTTAGTGCAGATTCCTGAATTTGTGGAAATGAAATGATGAAAAAGGTGAATCTGAATTGAAGTTCTGGGTTCATCGCACCATAAAGCTTGAGAACTTCCCTGTCTTATTAGTGTTACTGCAATTTGTTGTGTGTTTTTTTTTAATCTTTGTTGAAATATGGCAGCTTTTTGAAGAGGTGTTCAGATGTTCTGATTATTAATGACATTGATGTTTATAATTTCAAAGGGCTAACATCATGCTTGTTACAGCCATTTGTTGCTTGATTTAGCCAACACTATCGGAACTTGATGCCGCTGTATATTCCCTAATTTCTCAAGTCTGAAGTCTTCCAGAATCAAAATAATACAAACATTAAAGTTTTAGGAAAGGTCTGAATCAGTGGTGGGATTCAAATTGTTTTACTTCCGGTTCTGTGGACATGGCTTGGTGGGCGTGGTGTGGCTTGGTGGGCGTGGCAGGGGAAGGATACTGTAAGAGTGGGAAGAGTCTTTTATTCACATGGATAAAGAAAAAAACAACAACAAATGGTTGTCTGTGACAACTGGCCACTCCCAAGCCCCTACTATTTATTTCCCAGCCAGGGAGGGGCTGGCTAGCATGCATGCTTGCTTTTCCTTGAGAGCCGGCTTATTGCTTTTCTTTGCTCTCCTTTCCTTCCCTCTCTGCACATACACACATCTGGGATGGGCCACATCTCTTCCTCCCCCTCACTCAGCTCAGGCCCTGAAGACAGCTGCCTCTCCACCTGGGGGAGGACAGAAGGCCCCAGCTCTGCCTCTGCTGCTGTTTCCTTATCAGAGCTTTCCAAAGGCTCTGAAGCCGGCCCAGGATCTCCCTCCACCTCCTCGTCTGACTCTGCAGCTAGCTCAGCTGGCAACTGATGGGCTACAACAATTCTTTGCTTCAGACAAAAGCCCAGATACCTGTAGGACTGCAGAAAACCAGGCTGTTTTATTATCCCATCCACTTCATTGTTATAGGGGTATAAGTTAATTGAAAGGTCACTTTGCTTCCTTTTTACTATAATGGAATCAAAACAACCCAAACCATCAGGGGATAATTTTGGTAGTTGCATTTTATAAATCTGCTTGTGCTGCTGCTGTTGAAATAAGGCAACAAGGAGAGTACCAGCCTAACTAAAATCTCTCAGCCACCCTTTCTTTTCCCCCTTTTCTGTTTTCCAGTCTAAAATCACCCCCCCACACACACTGGTTATCAATTTGTGCATATTTCACTTATCAGTATTCTTTTAAATAAACCTTTGGTTCAAGAGGCATTTTGGTATGACAACTTGCATATTTAAATATACCTTTCAGTAAACTATGCATCTAGAACTTAGACAATAAATATTAACAATTTAGACAATAAATATTAATAAAAATTATTAAGAAGCTGCAAATTGGACTGGTTTGCACTAAAATGTAAATTAAATGACTTTTTCCCAACCCTATTTTTATCAGATGAATATCCCAAGAATATAGAAAGCATAGATGCAAGAATTGAAATTTTTCTTAAGCATATTTTAGATTTCAAGTTAAAATTGCTAGAAAAAAGGTCCACACTACTTGTGAAATTCATCGGTGGACCAGCAACAGAACTTCTCAGGAATAGTCCCCATTTTGTGCAATATCTTACCTGTGGAAATTTAGGTAGGTCCAACTATGTTCCAGCCTGTGGTGCTATTTAAGTGACCATAATATCTTAAATATCATCAATTGTTGCATTTATTTTGTTGTACTTTTACATTTGTAAACTGCTCAGAACTCATATGGATTAAAAAGGCTTTATAAATTTTGTTAAATAAATGAATAAAGAAGGCAATTGTATCCATCCATCCATATATTGCAAATCAGGATTCTTGGAAATTGAACTTTCCAAGGTTTTTTTTTTAAAAAAATAATAATACCTAGTTTTCAAAAACCTAGAATTTTTGCTCTGGAAGTCTTTAGATGGATTACTTCTCAGAAGCCATGTTTCTGTTAAAGTTGCAAAATGAAAGCTACATTTCTTAGCCAAGTCTTGATCCTCCTTTTGCTCATTAAATGCTATGTCAGAAGACGACTTTGGTCAACCTCTATCATAAATGAAGGCAAAAATATATTTTACATTCTGATATAATTTCATGCACAATTTGGTTCAGATAATATATTTATATATCTCATTCACCCTTTTCATTGCAAGGAGCTGTAACAAACATGGAAAGGTTTGGTGGTTGCATTACTACATTTCATGGAATTATCTGGCCTGAGAAAGTTCCCTCAGGCAATTCCTCAGGAGAATTATCACTCTTAAGAGTCCTAAGAAAACCTTGTTCTTCACAGCACTGAAATTTACCTCACTGAAACAGATGTAGCACAGCTCCAATATGAAGCAGCATGCAAGGATATTTTTCAGGGAGCAGAGATTTTATGGATATTCACCATCCAGTTCCTGGCAATAAATACATTTTGGAGCATTACACATTTCCTTGCGGGGATTGTATGCTAATTTCTTGTTCCTCCAACAAGCTTGTGGGCATGCATGGCCTGGACTAGAAAAACTGTTTATTTTTAGTCATGTTCTGGGTGTATTGGAAGGTTACCCTTTGTAGGCAGCTACAAAGGCTTGGATGACCCTATAATTATTTCAGACAACAGTTTCATTTATTTCTCTTGTATTTTTTGGTTTCAGCCTTCTTCAAGAATGTGATTCGGATTTCTGTCACATCATCTCCTTTCAGAGTGTCTTGAAGGAAAATCACTTCAGCTGCTAGGTGTATCTGAAAATAAAAAATTAAATTGATGTTACAGGGACAAAGGTCGCCAATGGTAGGAAAACCATACAATAATGGGGTGTTTTATTCATTTCTTAAATATATATTCTGAGAATCCATCAAATAAGGCTTGGAAAAATAATAAAGACTTTACCTGGTCCTAAAAACATGGGAGCAGGTCAAAATGTGATATACACACACACGCACACACGCACACACGCACACACACACACACACATATACTATTGTACTTACTGGTTTTACCTTCACCTTCCCATTTTTTAGGGCACCATTTCTACACCACCTATATGAGATCCAGTTGCAGATATGGTACATTTGGCTCATATATAGAAATCGAAGGTCAATGACACTATGAGATAGATTCATTCATTCATTCATTCTTTCTTTCTTTCATTCATTCATTCATTCATTCATCATATTTATATAGCCACCTATCCAGTGGTGGGCTGCAACCTGTTTAACAACCGGTTCGGTGAGCTTCGTGCATGTGCGCAGCATTCAAAAACCACCTATTTTAGCCTCTAAAACTTACCTTCTCAGGCACCGCCAGTGAGTAAAACAGCTGAGGTGTGGCAATCCACTGTGCCACATGAATCAGCTGAGATGAAAAACATGGAAATATAGGACAGGATAGGGCGGAGGCGAGTGGGCAGGGCCAGCTGATAGCTGGAACCACCAGTTTGCTAGAACCAGTCCGAACTGACAGCAGTCCACTATTGCACCTGTCTCACAATCAAGTGACTCTGAGAACACAAATATAGTGGCTGGGGAAAATCAGAAGGTGTCTTTTGTTCATTTGTTTTGTGCCTTCAAGTCAGCGTTGACTCCAGGCAATTGCCTAGACAAGTCCCTGCAGTTTTCTTGGCAAGATTTCAGAAGAAGTTTGTTGCTGCCTTCTTCATAAGATAGAAAGACTAACTGGCTGTGTCCAGTTGAGAGTAAAACTTAAAGTCTCCCTGTTCTACCTTAACCCTTAACGCTAAACTGACTCTCAAAAGGTAGAATACCAGACACAAAGCCCACACGCAGAAAAGATTTGTACAGAAGGTCTTTGAAAAGCACGATTTAAGCCTAGAAGGACAATCAGCCTCATCTAGTCTGTTTCCTCAATGTCAAATTTACAAAGGGCTAATAGCATCTGTAGGAAAATTTGATTGGATTTGCACAGGACACCATGACACTTAATGCATTTTATTTGTTTGAGTTTTATGGTTTCAGTGAACCTTGACAAGTTTTGATTTATCTAATAAATCATGAATAACAACTCATGGCTAAAGACATTTAAGTACCACAGTGGTTAAGGCATAAGGTCAGAAGCTGGAAGACTCTGAGTCTTAGAAGCAAAATCAGACAGTCACTCACTCACTCTCAGCTCTAGGAGGAAAGCGATGGCAAACCACTTCTGAAGATCTTGCCAAGAAAACTATAAGGTCTAATCCAAGCAGTCACCAGAAATCAACAGTGACTTAAAAGCACACACACACACAAATGTGCACCAGCTAAGGATTATGTGGCCAGGTTTGTACTATATACTAAACAACAAGCCATGGTTACAAACCATAATAAATGAATTTATACAATAGCATGATCCAAAATTACTGTTCAGTATAATCACACAATCAAGGCAGATCACGTGCCCTCAGAAGGAACGGGGGAGGGGGGGTGACAACAAAAGCCTTGCAATGTCACAATGCACACTCCACCTTTTATATAGCTGTTACAGTGCACGAACCAAATACTGGAGGTTGTGTCATGAGGTCATGCATATTATATTGTCACTAGGGCAGCATCATGGTTAGGAACAAACAAGTATGAGGCTGTTCTGTATACTGGGGGAGGGGGCAGAAAAGGGCAGAGTAGGAAGAGCCAGTATCCATTTTCTTACCATTTCCAGAGCACCTCGGATGGTCCCAGACAACAGGCTGCAATAGCAAAGAGATGACCGACTTGCGGGTAGCTCCTCCACAAAGTCCACTAAGGGATTTTTGGCCAGAATGAGAGAAAACTCATTTCCCATTGCATTGTTGCAAGTCACAGTAGGAGTGACACCCAGATACATCTTAAAAGCAACCTGACAATGGAATGAAACATGTCATCACTGGGTTAAACCATAAATTATCTTAAATAAATTTGGACATTTCGTCTATTTATTACAGGTATGAACCATGATTTTCAATCAAAGACTGGGATTGGGAACTACTGAATGCCAAGAGGGTTAATGTTTGCAGCCTCCTCGGCATGAAGTTGACAACACTTTGCAATAATTTTAGGGATGAGGCTGAGGAGTGAGAATTCACACTGAGGCCAATGGGGGCTCTCCTTCTCTGAAGCTCACTGTAGAGTAGCACGTGTATGTGATTATGAGGATTTCAGCTGGAAAGGAACTAATTCACAATCTGAATGAAAACAACTCCCCTGGTTATTGCGTAAAAAGAAAGAAAGAAACCCAGGCACACTTATTGGCTAAGTCTGTTTAAAGTCATGCTTCTTTCTGGAGTTCTGCACAAAACAGAAAATATGTTTTGTTTTAGTTCTCAAACCCAAACATCCCATCTGGACAGTTCCGTGGAAACTGTTTGAGTTTGTTGCACTTTGACAAGAACAAAACCTAAACCAGTTTAAACCTCCTGGAGATCTTAATTTTATTAGATGGTCTCAAAGTATTAATTTCTAAAGCAACGATCTCTCTTAAGACAGCAGAAGATTGTGCGAGAAAATAAATTCTTGTCAGTTCATTAGCACAAAGGGAGTTTCTTTCAGAAATGTTTTAATGTAATGTCTTTTTAATCTAAGTTAAACTTGAGTGCCCAAGAAAGTGTAACAGGAGTGATGCATTAAGTTTTATATGATTATTATATGACCTATCCTTTTTCAGGTTGATTAAAAATGGTCAGCAGTATGGATTAATCTTAATCTCAAATTCCTATTTAACCAATACTTGATCATGGAAAGTACCATTCTTTTTTCAATC
>NW_020717638.1:0-44120 GCF_900518725.1 Notechis scutatus | reverse complement strand
AGATAGATAGATAGATAGATAGATAGATAGATAGATAGATAGATAGACAGACAGATATAGTTATATAGATAGCTGTAGATATATAGATATTACTTTCTTTCTCAAAGTAGGAACAAAATCTGATTGATAATAATAGTAAGTTTTGTGGAAAAGGCATATATGTCCAAATTATGTGGCAAGAATGATCTTTGCAAGCATTAAGAACATTTTCACTTAATCATCAATTAAAATGTTAAGAAATAATTATGGTTTTTCCCCCTCCTTTATCTGGAGAAAAGAAAAAAAGTCTACGGGCAGATTCACACAACCTCCTTGCCCTAACCTGTGGACATCAACTAACTATGTCTCTATACCCTTGCCTTATCTCATTTACCCTCTGCTTTTAGGTACAGTGTTCTGTCCTTCTTATGGCACCACCAGATGTTGCAGGTCATGTTAATGAGCATGGGGGATTTCCTGAAATGACATATTCTGTTTTGGCAACACATGATTCCTGTTGCTTTTGTTTGTTTCCTTTAGGACCTTGTTTTCAATCCCATTCCTGATCTGTAATCTTACCTCTTTTGGCTGTTAGAGAGCCACTGTAAGCACCCAAAAAAAGTTTGGGGTTGAGGTTATTTGACTAATGGACTGGTCCAACTAGAAAACCATGAAATGGACAAGGATGTCCTTGGTTTAATGCATGTAATTGGCAGCATAACTGAAAGACTCATCTTCTGTACTTCAATAGCCTCTTTGGCAAGGAATTCCCTTCACAGTGTCCATTAATATCTGACTTCTTACTTCTTTTCCTCATGACATTCTTAAGATAATTTATAATAGTCCCCACTCAACTTTCTAGTTTATCCATTTTTTTAAACTTCAGCTTTTCAACATCCAGAGGCTTCCTAAATCTAGACAACCAGTAGACGGCAGTCAAGAGATAAGAAAAGGACAAAGGTTTTTTTTTCCCTGTCACCTAGCGGTTAAGTTGAACAATCAATTTAAAGTTTCAATTGCTTTTTTTTTAAAAAAAAAGTTCAATTAGCCTATAGTGCGATAGAAGGAGGGAGAGGGAGAAAAAAATAGCATGTGGAGTAATATGAGCACTGTCCTAGCCAATTAGAGAAGGATATTATGTGGTGGGTGGTTTTGGGCAAGATAGAGTTGCAGACCTTAGAATGAACATAGAGGTAGACCTCAGTAATCAAAACTGGGACTTGTCATTCAGTGAAATGATAGCTAAGTGATTTCTGAATCATAATTTTGCTTGTGATCTTACTGTTGTTTTGTTTTACAGACCTGCCAAGGTCATAAATGTATTTGTCACAAAGTTATGCTTCATCCTAACTACAAACAGTCACCTAAACAAGGCAGTTGCTAAACAAAGACTATTTGTACTCAAACTGTGTAGGCAGCTCTGCAGCACAGACTTGTACTGGGTGTAGTATTATAATACATATATAAAATGTTATGAATTTTGAAAGAAAATGTTTAAAAACACAGGTCCCAAGTCTTATTCTATGTCAGAATGCATTCTGCTGCTAAAGCTAAGAATTGATTCAAGATTCAGTATTCAGCTTCCAAGATCTGCAAATCACAAATTGTGATTTGTCTTACATAAGCTATGCTTACTAGTACTGGTCTTCACTCATGAGTTCTTGCTCAGGCAAGTAGTAGCAACTACAAAGTAGTATATAAAATGAATGTTTAATGATAATAGAACATCAACTCATGCTTCTTGTTTCACAGACATCATTTTGTTGTTGTTGTTTTATGTTTTTTAAGGAGATATATTAGTCTGCCTTTTACTATTTATTTTTTATTTATTTATTTTGTCAAGCAATTATAAGATAACAGATATAAGTATAAACATAGTTATGAAATGGAATGAAATGAAATGGATACATATAAGAAAAATAAAAAATAGGACAGGGACGGTAGGCACCTTGGTGCGCTTATGCATGCCCCCTACAGACCTCTTAGGAAAGGGGTGAGGTCAATAGTAGACAGTCTAAGGTTAAAGTTTTTGGGGTTTGGGGAAGAAACCACAGAGTCAGGTAGAGTATTCCAGACATTGACCACTCTGTTGCTGAAGTCGTATTTCCTGCAATCAAGTTTGGTGTGGTTTACCTTGAGTTTGTATTATTGTGTGCTCTTGTATTGTTATGGTTGAAGCTGAAGTATTTATTATTTAGTCTTTATTTGATTTGTCAATCGCTTACAAGATACAGGTATAAGAATAAATATAATTTTGAATCCATGAGACAGATACTTATAAGAAAAATCAAAACAATAGTACAGGGATGGTAGGCACGTTGGTGCGCTTATGCACGCCCCCTACAGGCCTCTTAGGAAGGGTGTGAGGTCAATAGTAGACAGTCTAAGGCAGGGGTGGGCAAACTTTTTGGCTTGGGGGGCCGCATTCACTTTTAAAATTTGACAGACGGGCCGGGTCAGCACAAGATTTTTTGGGAATCGCCCCCCCTTCCCCCCTTCTTCTCCTCCTTCCCCTCCCCTCGGAGGCCCCCTGAGTCAGGAGTTGCTACTGCCGGCACGGCTCCACGCGGCTCCAGTCCCACGTTGCCTCGGGAAGGGAAAGGCAAAAAGGAAGAGCCGCGGCGGTGCTTTGCAACAGCAGCAGCGGCACCGGAGGTTCAGGCTCAGCGGCTCCTGGTTTTGCCTTTCCCTTCCCAAGGCAACGCGGGACTGGAGCCGCGCGGAGCTGCGCCGGTGGTAGCAACTCCTGACAGCCCCAGCCGAACACCTGAGCA
Source organism: Notechis scutatus (assembly GCF_900518725.1). Next base: position 41,367 of record NW_020717638.1, on the reverse strand, counting down.
GAGCCCGGGCAGAACTGCCTGTTGCTGCTGCGGGCGCTGCTGTGGGTGTCTGGGTGCCCAAGTAAAGAACCGCACCAGCCCAGGGCAACTGTGAGGAGCAAGAGGGGAGAGGCAGAGAAGGAGGCAGAGAAGGAGGAGAGCACCTGGCCAGTTGGGGGAGGCTTCTTGTGCTGCGAAAGAGGCGGCTAATGATCTCCGGCTCCACTCTGCTTCTCCAACATCTGGCGCTGCCCTGTTCTGTGCGCCGGCTGCTCGGACTTGCTGGGCCTGACACAGAACAGGGTGGCGCCGGATGTTGGAGAAGCAGAGCGGAGCCGGAGATCATTAGCTGCCTCTTTTGCAGCACAAGAAGAACAAGGTGGTGCCGGACCATTGGAGAAGCGGAGCAAAGCTGGAGATTAGTAGCTGCCTCTTTCGGCGCAGAAAGCTTCCCCCAACCAGCCGGCTGGTCTCCTCCTTCTCTGCCTGTTTGTTCTGTATGGCCGAGGAGGAGGAGACCAGCTGAGAAGCACGCTGCCAGGCGGGGGCCACGCAGTGCAGGGCAATACGCCACCGCCCAGCCCTGGCTTGGGAAAGCAGTGGGCGTTCCCTGGGCGGTGGCCTTGGCCCCGCTAGCAGGGAAGCAGCTGCCCAGCTCCGTGTTGTGTGTGCAATTTTTTGGCGCGCGGCGCGGGGTCTCTTTTGGCCGGCCCCAATTTTTTTTTCAGAGGGGAATTTTTTTTTTTCAGAGGCGGGCCGTATTAAAATGACCAACGGGCCGGATGTGTCCCGCGGGCCGTAGTTTGCCCACCCCTGGTCTAAGATTAAAGTTTTTGGGATTTGGGGAAGAAACCACAGAGTCAGGTAGAGTATTCCAAACATTGACCACTCTGTTGCTAAAGTTGTATTTTCTGCAGTCAAGTTTGGTGCGGTTAACCTTGAGTTTGTATCTATTGTGTGCTCTTGTATTGTTATGATTGAAGCTGAAGTATTCATTGACAGATAGGACATTGTAATATATAATATATACTATCCCCAATTCAATTTTGTTCTACTCTCTGCTTTACTTAAGGCTGACTTGGCCCTTTCATCATGCTTAATCAGAGTGTGAATGTCAGAGAATTTCATAAAAAAATAAACACTAATTAAAATGGATGCCATAGAGGTGTGGAGAACTGGTTAAGATTTCCCTCATTTATTATAATTTGCACCTGACCTTTTCATTATTTTAGTAATAATGGTTCCTTCCTGCCCTGACAAACACCCAAATGACAGAAATATTTAATAAATAACCACAAAAATCAAGCAATGTCAGATTCTTTCCCTCCCTCCCTCCCTCCCTCCCTCCCTTCCTTCCTTCCTTGCTTCTGTGCCCTTACTGTGATTTTTCACAGTAGGTGACAGTCTAGCTTTTCACGAAAAGGATTCATTTCATGTCTATTAATGCTAATTTATTCACTAGCTTATTTAGTCTAAAGAGCTCGATATTTTACATCTAAAATTTGTTACTTCTGACCTGATTCTGATCTTCCCAAAGGTTAGTGACAGGCCATCACTGGAAACACAAAATGTGCCCACAGAAACTATTTGCATAGGAAGACTTTTTATTTTAACATGAAGATACTCTCAAAAAATAATCATAGCCAATAGATGCCAGTTTGAATAACAATTGGTCTAGAATAGTGTTTTTCAGATTTGGCAACTTTAAGATATGTGGACTTCAATTTCCAGAATTCTGGCTGGGGAATTCTGGAAGTTTAAGATCACACATTTTAAAGATGCCAAGTTTGAAAAATATTGTTTAGGGTTTCCCAAAGTCATGTATATGGCCTAGAGTTTCCCAAATTTTGCTATTTTCAAAAAACATTTAGAGAACTTATATGTGCAGTCATTATATTAATTGTAGTTAAATATTTAATATAAAATCAAAGCTAGGATTCTTCTTATCCCTTTTCTTTTATCATTGTCTTGCCTACTTTTGGGACTGTGGTTTCCAGCATGTCACCCAAAAGTGTCCCAGGTTATGCCTGAATTTATTTAATGTTGCTGTTATTCCAATATTCTGCCTAGCTGCTTCCTAAAGCTTATGCCATTGTTTTTCAATTCATAGTTTATAAAAAAAAATTAAACAAAGAGGGGCCCCACATTTTGAATCCACAAGGAAGTGTGTCTAAGTCTTTGAGGCAGGAGCAATATAAATTTGTATGATTTCAAATCAAGTTCAATTCTTGATGATTGAATCTATGCAATGTTTTTGGCAGGATAAGAAACATGGATTTCTATATCTTCTTTGAAGATTTTTGTAATTTCCCAACTTGAACCTTTTTTCAATAAGATGAAATTGAGAGCCAGTTTAGTGTGGTGGTTAAGGCATAGGCCTAGAAATCAGGAGACTGTGAGTTCTAGTCCCCCCCTTAGAAACGAAAACCAGCTGGGTAATTTGGGGCTGTTTCTAGCCCAACCCATTTCATGGGGTTTTGTAGTGGGGAAAAATAGGAGAGAAAGGAGTATTAGGTGTATTCACCACCTTGAGTTATTTAGAAAGTAAAAATCAAATAAATAAATAAAAATGAATACTTTAAAATATAAATTGAACATGCAAATAGTTCATATTCAAAAACATATACAGAGGAAAAATGCTAATAGAAGAAAAAAAATAGAAAGGAACCAAGTACTGAAGCACATTCATCAAAGGAAGCTATGAATGTGTTTGTTTCCTTATTAGTCTTTATAATATAACGACTCACTTAATGATAATGGTGAATATAAGACCAGCTTATGGTATAATAATAAAAGAAATGCATTTTTCTAATTGACATAGTCCCAAGGAAGCAGAAAACACCACTTATAAAAGATTCCAGAAAATACACTGATCACTTTGAGATGCTTTTACTATTTCTTCCATGGAAATAATATCTATCTCATATATGCAGTAAGCAGTGTTAATAAGTGCACAAGACAAAAGTTAGAAAGACAAGGAAAATAAAAGCACGACAAAAAAAGGAAAGAAAAAGATTTATAAAACCAAACTTTAACAATCACACTCACTAAACTCCATATCTTTCTCTCCCTGGAAACCTTCAACTGCATCCCTTTACACATCACTTTTTGTTCTTTAAACTTCTCACTTTTCTTTTTTTAATCTTATCAACTCCATGTAAGCATGACTTTCTTGATTCTTCCTTTCCCTTATGCTCATCCTTCATAAATTTCTTTGCAATTCAATCCTCATTTACTTTTTTCCATATAACCAAACCACTTTAAAGGGCTTCTTTGTTATTGGTCTTTCATTTTTGTATTCAATCTACATCCATTCATTGTCCATACCAAATACACATTTAAGCAACATATTTCCATCTTACTATTATGTTTCCTTGACATATCTGACTTTCAATTTCATATAACAAAATAGGTAGAAGCAAGCTCTTATACCAGACATTTTTCTTTTCTTCTGACAAATATTCATTCATCCATCACAACACATCAAAACTACTTTACCCTTTCTATCAATTGTACTGCATCTTAAAATTTCTCCAATCATTTCTCCTTCTTTAGTAAACATTCTTCCAAGGTATATAAATTCAGTTAGTCACTTTGCAACCTATGCATAACCCATAACTCTTAACTCCATTTTCTCTGTCAAATCTGGCTACCTTAGTCTACATTGGAATAATTTCCAGATCCTGTATAGTGTTCTCTATACTACCCTGTCAAGCACAGCTTCTTTCAGTTGTTGGATGTTGATCTTCATATCAGTTTTGATGGTATCAAGCCAGTGTGTTCTTTGTTTGCCTTTCTTCTTGTTCACTAACCATTCCTAGCTTCATGGATTTCTCCTATGAATTTGCATGCATTATATGGCCAAATAAATTAGACATAGTCTGTGATTTTGGCTTCTAATGATGTGTCTGGTTTTATATGATTCAACACCTCTCTGTTGGTTGCTATGGCTCTCCATGGTATATGCAATAATTTATACCAGCACTACAGTTCAAAGGTATCAATTCTTCTTTGATCAGCCATTCTTAATGTACAACTCTCATCATCAATATGGGGAAGACTATTCTCTAACTAGCCTGCTTTTTGTATTTATATCAATACCTCTGCTTTTCCGTATCTTATTCATGTTAAGCATTGCAGTCCTGCCTAAGATTAGCCTGCCTTTGATTTCAGGTATAGAAGTGTTGCTGTGAACAATTTTTAATGCAAGAAAGATAAATTCTCCAACTAATTCAATTTCCTCCTTGTTGATTTTAAACACCTCATATCCATCTGCAGTGTTGTCATTATCTTTGTATTCCTGTTGTTAAAACTCAATTCTACTTTTTCACTTTTTTCCTTGATTTTCCAGATATTTTCTCCATGTCTTCGTTATTTTCAGCCAATAGTGTTGTATCATCTGCATACTTCAAATTATTTATAGTTTTCTGCCCAGTCTTCACTCCAAAATCAGGCAGTTCCAGATCTTTCCTTATAATTTCCTCATAATCACTTCAGCATACAGATTGAATAAAAATGGTGATTAAATACATTCCTAATTCTCTTACTAATCCTGAACTAAATTGTGTCACCATAGAGCAGGGCTGTCAAACTGTTGGCCCGCAGGCAGCATGTCCATGCCCGGTTTAGCGAAGGGGGAAAAAAGTTGTGAAATGTCACATGATATTGCCGTGACAATGCGAGTTTGACACCCCTGCCATAGGGGTGCCTCAATGTTGCCTCCTGATCAGTATACAGTGATGTCATGAGTTTAATCAGGTGGGTTGGGACACCAAGATCATGCAAAGCGACCTATAGCTTATTGTGTTCTACACAATCAAAAAGTTTTTCTGTAATCGCTAAAACACATATACAGATCCTTTTGCTATTCATGTGCCTTTTCCATAATCCATCTAATATTGGCAATGTTATCTCAGAGTGGCCCTTTCTAAAGCCAGCTTGCACATCAGGTAACTCTTGATCAACTCTGTAGCTTCTTTAACAGAATCTTGTTTACATGAGAAATCAATGCAATTGTGCAATGGTTGGAGCAGTCTCTAACATTGACTTTCTTTATTAATGGGATTAAAAATGCTCCCTTTGGTATTGAACCAGTTGCTAAGTATTCCATTTATTCTTATTCATATTTTATTTCTGTTACTCATATTGTATTCAGCAACCAGGTTTCCACTCTATCTTCATGTAAAAATTCAAAGCTATTTTTTGTAAATACCTGCAATTCTAATTCTTGTTTCCTCTGATTGACTTACAAGGATAAGAATCATGTTTACCCTTTTTTGGAAGGGGGCAGAGAAATTGCATGTAGAAAGAAAAGAAAATCAAGTTCTCCCATCAGGATGTTGGAAAATATTAATAAGTTATAGAATAGGAAACTTAGGTAAAATCTGCTTATTCTTCCTGGGCTCAGGGGAGAGAAAAGAATAATGAGCATTTTAGCACAATGAGAAGTGATAGACAGAATATCTTAATTATTATCTTAATCAAAAAGCTTCAGTCAGGTAATTGGATTTGACAACAGCTTCAGGACATGATAGCCTTTATACCCTGAAATTTAGAGATTATTCCACTGTCTCATAACCTGTTCTTTCACATTCAATATCTAGAAAAATAACAAAAGAAATAAGGAAAATATAAAGGAATGAATTAGTGGGTGGATGCATACACATACACCAGAGGTGGTATTCAGCAGGTTCTGACCAGTTCTGGAGAACAGGTAGCAGAAATTTTGAGTAGTTTGGAGAACCGGCAAATTCCACCTCTGACTGTAGATTTTACACACACACACACACACACACACACACACACACACACACACCTATATCTTTATCTTTATCTCTATATCTATCTATCTATCTATCTATCTATTTATCTATATCTATCTATATGTCATGCCCCTGTCAGAATCTGATTCAGAGGAGGAAGCCAAACAGCTGATAGGGAGTGGGAGTGTGGCTCCATTGACTGTGGAAGAAACCGGGGAAGGGCAAAGTCCAGCTGGGCAGAGCAGGGAAGAGATAGAACAAGGGAGAGGAAATTCAGAGGAAGACACAGGCCCACCCCTTCTTCATCCTAGAGCACGCAGGAAGGAACAGAGAAGAGAGCAACATGGGTTGCGTGGCTTATGGGGGAGGAAAGGGTCCTGATTCCCTTCATTCCCTGCAGCTGGGAACACAGTGTATAAAAAGGTAAGCTGAGTGTAGCAGGCTGTTGGGAGCAAATATGACTTTATCTTGTATCATTGCAGCTTATCTGGGTTCGCGGCATCTTCTCAACTGTGTGAGTTTTTTCATGCTTTCACATCTGAAATTCCTGCTCTTGCCTTGCCAAACTAATTACTTCAGTTTGGTTTGTTTGGATTTTAAGTTACAGTTTGTGTATACCTTGCTTGGGACTGAATTTTCTACAGTCAAAGCCTGTTCCTGGGAGAGTTTTTCTCCAGACTGAAGGTAACCTGGACATTGGGGGCAAAGTTGGAGATAATAAAGGGACTCTTCTTACTTATCTGACTGTGTTGCCTTTGTGCCATGTCCCAGGTCATCACTCTATATCTATATCTATATATCTATATCTATTTTTTTTTCTTAAGTTTTCACGGGTATTTATATGTATGGTATTCAACTTTGTTCGGGTATTTTCCCACGTCATTATAATTGTGCTTTTAAAATTGTAGCAACATTTCGGCAGAATCTCATCTGCCATCATTAGGCTTCTGTATAGTGTCCGTCTGTGTTCGTCAGACGAACACTATACAGAAGCCTGATGATGGCAGATGAGATTCTGGCAAAACGTTGCAACAACTTTAAAAGCACAACTATAATGACGTGGGAAAATACCCAAACAAAGCTGAATACCATCTATATCTATCTATCTATCTATCTATCTATCTATCTATCTATCTATCTATCCACATATATATCAGTGGTGGGATGTCTTTGGTCAACAGCCATATGTACTGTGTAAATTTGTAAATTTTTAATGTATAAATTTGCCACAGCACTGAATGAATGGCACTTACAGCCAAACCTCAAAAGTTCTAGTCACAGCAGTGTTTTGACAGTCATATTATGCAATCCAGACATTTAGCAACTGGCCTGGATTTCTGACTGTCACAGTGTCCCGTGGTCACATGATTGCAATTAGTGAATTCCTTGCTGACTTTCCACAAGCAAAATCAATGGGGAAGCTGGCAGGAAGTTGGAAATCACAGTCAAGTGAGGTTCATACTTAATGTCCTATAGTGACTCACTTAGCAACAGTAACCAGGGACTGTCAGAGCTGCTGTTGCTTAATAGCACTGTCACAGAACATTGTGCATAACCACCACATGAATTCCAGTTAAGTATATAACATATCTTCCTTTTTGGGTTACATAGGATAGATCAGCTGAAATTTTGCAAAAATTAATTGAGAATTAATTAATTAAGAAACTGTAGAATTTAAAGTGTACCAGAGGGAATATTTACAGAAGTTAATAGTTTGCCTAACATTTTACCAAATCCAGTCCTAGAGACAACGTACAAAGTCCATTCAAGTTGGAGCCTTTATTTTCTTGCATTTTACATAATTTTGCCAAACTAAACTATAACTTTCCAATCCACTATATTTATCCTGAGAGGTGTAGTGATCCTGAACCTCTTCCATTAATCCCATCAGGCTGCACAGTCTCTTAATCTGTGCCTCTTTGTGGTGAAAGCTCTGTGTTGCCAAAACATTGGACCGTATGGAATATGTGCCTACTTCTTAAGAAAGCTATCCACTGCCATAGCCAAACCTCTAAGCATAATCTTTGAAAAATCTTTCAGAACCAGCTCCTTGCCTAACCTATGGTCACAAGCCACAGTCATCCCCATCTTCAAAAAGGGAGACCCAAGCCTAGTTGAAAACTACAGGCCAATCTCCTTATGCTGCGTCACCTGTAAAGTCATGGAATCAATTATTAACCAATCCATCATCCTTCACTTAGAGACAAATAACCTACTCTCCAATAAACAATTTGGTTTCAGGAAAAAACTATCCTGTAATCTGCAACTCTTACACTGCAAAAACATATGGACGACACAACTCGACCAGGGCAAAACAATAGACGCAATCTACATAGACTTCTGTAAAGCCTTTGATTCAGTGGTACACGACAAACTACTCCTAAAAATAAAATCCTATGGTATCTCTGGACAACTGAATAACTGGATAGAAGCATTCCTGTCAAACAGACAACAAATGGTCAAAATCGGGAGCGTCCTATCAAATCCAGTACCTGTCAATAGTGGTGTTCCCCAAGGCAGTGTTCTAGGACCAACTCTCTTCATACTCTACATAAACGACCTCTGTGATCATATTAAGAGCAATTGCGTTCTCTTCGCTGATGATGTAAAGCTGTTCAATACCACAGACAATACTGCTACCCTACAAAAAGATCTTGACTATGTATCCGAATGGTCAAACAAATGGCAACTTCAAATCTCAACAAATAAATGCTCTGTCTTACATATTGGCAAAAAAAATCAGAAAATAAAATACAAGCTGAATAGTCAAGATCTTGTTGATGACCCAAGCTCTGTAAAGGACCTTGGAATACTCACCTCTAATGATCTAAGTGCTAGAGCACACTGCAACTACATAGCCAAAAAGGCATTAAGAGTTGTTAACCTAATCCTACGTAGCTTTTTCTCTGGTAATATCACACTACTAACCAGAGCATACAAAACATTTGCTAGACCAATACTCGAATACAGTTCATCAGTCTGGAACCCACACTACGTATCTGATATTAGCACAATTGAGAAAGTCCAGAAATATTTCACAAGAAGAGTTCTCCACTCCTCTACTCGCTGTAGAATACCTTATGCCACCAGACTTGAAATTCTAGAACTAGAAAACCTTGAATTACGCCGTCTTCGGTCTGACTTAAGCATGGTATACAAAATCATACATTGCAATGTCCTACCTGTCAATGAATACTTCAGCTTCAACCATAACAACACAAGAGCACACAATAGATACAAACTCAAAGTAAACCGCACCAAACTTGATTGCAGGAAATACGACTTCAGCAATAGAGTGGTCAATGTCTGGAATACTCTACCCGACTCTGTAGTCTCTTCCCCAAACCCCAAAAACTTTAACCTTAGACTGTCTACTATTGACCTCACCCCTTTCCTAAGAGGTCTGTAGGGGGCGTGCATAAGCGCACCAACGTGCCTACCGTCCCTGTCCTATTGTTTCTCTTATTCTTTTATTTTTCTTATATGTAACCATTTCATGTATTCACAACTATGTATACATTTATACTTATTATCTTGTAAACAATTGGCAAATCAAATAAATAAATAAAATAAATAAAAATAAAATAAATAAAAGAAGCAGTTGCCACTGCTTCTCTAGGTGTACATTCCATCACATATTTAACATTAGAGAGATTTCATGTAGACCCTTCACCTCTATCTTCTGTCTTCTGCTCATCAATGTATGGTTTGGATGTGTATGTATCTGGATAACATTCATGTAAGAAGTGAATATAAAAATGCACTTGAATGTTTATGCTTTTCCCCCTTCTGCTAAATTTATAACCTGATGCAAAATGGAGCAGAAACATTCTTGCAGACTGGGAAATGAGCAAAAGCTAAATGGACTACTTTATTTCTTATTAATTTTGACCTGTATAAAAATCTGACACACTTTGAGTTCTGGGTGTGCAGGACACTATCTCTTCACCTGTGTTCAGCATGTTCAGTTAGATTTTCTGAGAATAACTTCTTAATGATTCTTTCCCTGTGCCAAAAGGTCACTGAGAAGCAATCACAGTGGTGCCTGAAAGCCATAAAATTGTCTTCCATTTCAGCTTAACTTATGCATAAATTTAACAGGCTTTTTTTCTTAGATAAGTTGTAAAGCAAGAGGGTCCCAATGTAACTGCCAGCATGCTTGCAGCTAAAATACCTTAGGTTGACAAGAAGACAGCACAATCTATTACTTTATTATCAAACTATTATGAGCCCACAAACAATAGCACATCCATTCTAATATTCGAGTCTTAAAAGTGTTTTTGCATTAACTCCATTTTACCTCAGAATTATGTACTTCTAAGTACATACACAGAGAATTGCCATCTAAGAAATACATAATTAGTATCATTTAGATTACATTCCAGTGCTCCTCAAGAACTCTGAAACAATCTCACAATGTCTGAAACATCTCAGTGGTTCTTTTATGAAATCAGTTATCTACAGAACAGTTACCAAGTAATGAATGCTTATAAAACTAGGAAGGTACCATTTATTTACCATGGTAATTCCTGCCACCTCCAGTGCCACTGGAAAAGGTGCTGAGAACATGCAAAGGCATGTATAGATAAAACTTGAAGAAGGGAGGTAGGAACATAAAGATAAAATAAGAGACAACTCAGCCCTGGGAAAGGAAGAGCCATGAGAAAGAAACGCAAAATGACTTTATTTGTAATCTGTTTGATATACTATATGAGTAGGCAGGAAAGCAGGATTTCAAGATTCTGTTATTATACCCTACAACCATGAAACAGCATTATTGGGGGTTTTTTTCTCTCTGATCTGGCCTACTTCAAATGGCTGGCAGATTGTACATTGCCCTACCAATCCCTACAACATAGTCACTGGTCTAGAGTGACTCAGTTTTTGTTTGTTGTGCCTTCAGATTAATAAGCTGTCCTAGAAACTATCTGGATTTGTTCCCGCAGTTTTCTTTGCAATATTTTTGAAAATAGTTTCTCATTGCCTTCTTCCTAAGGATGAGAGAAAAAGACTGTCCCAATATACATTGGTATTTGTGTCAAAGGAGGGAATGAAACTTCTTCAACAGGTTAAGATCATTATCTTAACAACTACATCAACTGGCTGCCACATTAAATTAGTATTTGCAATTAATTGGGATTGAGAGACAAATCTCTTCTAGCCTCAGCCCAATTTCCAGTTGATTAATATTAGCTATCATTTGCATATGGAAACTTCCTCAAGCACTTTTACCATGTTTAAAACCAAATGTAGGAACACTAGCATTAAGGTTGTAGAGAGTGAGTTACACATCCCATATTTAAATGTAAGAAATATATTCCTGCATTTTGGAAGTCAGTAAGTCTTTGCATATTATAATCTTGGATAATCTGTAAAATTGTCAGGTATCACTCTGTAGTTTCAACGAACCCTGGAAGAAAACAAGTTAATGACACCAGTTACATGTGAAACTACCATTCCATGAGCTGAATTGTTTATCGGTTTGCTTCAGAGTCTAATTGAAGATCCTGATAGTTATATTTAAATCTATTCATGACTTGGAATGGAGTTAGTGATGGGACATCCCTCCCAATTGTCCCAAAGGTTCAAAAGGCAACTGGAATTTCTTGGGTTGTGTTTTCTCCTTAAAAACGTTGCACTTGTTACCCTCGGAAGTTGTGGGAGTGTCATCACTTGAGACTTTCAAGAAGAGTTTGTACTGCCATTTGTCAGAAATTGTGTAGGGTCTCCTGTTTTGGGGGGTTGAACTAGATGACCTACAAGTTCCCTTCCAACTCTGATTATCTGAACTTCTCATCCAAGAAGATTCTTAAGAATTGAAGAAGCTTCTTGGATGAGAAGCGAAATGTTTACAGGGAGGAAAAAAATCAAGAAATTCAAGTTGCCTTTAGAACAGCACCTTTGGGACAACCATGTCATGGATGATTGAGAATCTCCATAGACACCACTCCCCATTTTTTTCTACCCATCTATTGAATCTGGCAGGAGAGGTGTGCTCTGGAGAATATCAGCTAAGGAAACTAAACTGGCAGAACCCAGAAGGAAAGATTTGTCTGCTTGGTACCCACCCTCTGGAACATTATCCTCTGGATATCTAATTGGCCTTGACCTAGCTGGCCTTCTATAATGTCTAACTTCAGATTTCAATTACATACTCTGAAACACAGTTGCTAGAAATATTAGCAATTTACTCATGATTAAAAAGATAACAGCAGACAAAGGTTATAAAAACAAAACAGAGTCTCTGACAGAAGCTTCCCTGAATAGTTTGTTTTATCATGCAGAAGTATTCTAAGACCTAAGCCAGGGTTGTCAGAATTTCATGAGCAAAATCCACATTTAAATATCACAGAAGAGCCAAAAATCAGACCACTGCTTCCAACAGAGCAACACAGGTGAGGACTGTCTTTTAAACCAGCTTTTTGACTTTAATCAAGAGAGTTTGCAAGAAGCCTCATATAATATCTTTGCTTGGCTTTGCTCTCCATTCACTTCACATGATGTGGGAGCTGAGTAGCTTTACATCAACCTCATCAGACTACTCCAGATAGTACAGTGAAACCTGCTTTTGATCAATCTCAAGTGGTTACTGATTTTGTGTTTCCTAAGGCTGATACTCCATGGGTTCAACTGGAACAGTTGTTTTAGGATCAAATCCAGAGTCTGAAGTCTGAGCCATGAACACAAGGCCTTGCAATAATTTACTTGAATTTCAGAAAGGCATTTGATAAAGTAGGCCACAGTCTACTACTTGATAAGGTATAAAAATGTGGGTTAGACAACATCACCACCAGATGGATTTCTAACTGGCTGACTGTTAGGTTTGGAGAGTAATGGAGACCAGACATCTGACCAGTGACTTCAACTCTTTAATAACAGTAAATAGAACAGAACAGAGCAAGGCTATGGGCAGCAGTAACCCTTTTATAGGGTTGGCTGCTACCCTATTAACCAATAACATATGCAACAAGTTCAACTAAAACCCAATAAGAAGTGTCCTAATATTGGCCAATCAGGGGCTTGTTATGGACCAATCCTTGTTCATTGTTTAAGGACCAATCAGGTGTGCAGGCTTTCAAAACCTGGTTTGCATTTGGGCCAAGTTACTTTTATTGATTCACAACACTGACCAACCACACTCAATGAGTAGTCCTCAATGGAATTGCATCTACATAGAGGGAAGTATGCAGCGGAGTACCCCAAAGCTCTGTTTTAGGCCCAGTACTATTCAACATTTTCATCAATGATTTTGATGAGGGGATAGATGGGGAACCCATTAAATTTGCAGATGATACCAAGCTCCAGGAATTGCCAGCACTCCAGAAGATAGGCTTAAGATTCTTGACAGACTTGAACATTGGGCACTATCTAACAAAATGAAATTCAATGGTGAATAGTAAGGTTCTACATTTAGGCAAGAAAAGCCAAATGCACAGGTACAGTACAGGTGGTACCGTGCTCAATAGTAGTAACTGTGAAAGAGATCTTGGAGTCATAGTGGACAATTACTTAAATATAAGCTAGCAGTGTGCTACAGCTGCCAAAAAAATCAACACAGTTCTAGGCTGCATTAACAGAGGGATAGAATCAAGATCATGTGAAGTGTTAATAATACCATTTTATAATGCCTTGGTAAGGCCACACTTGGAATGCTGCATCCAGTTTTGGTCACCAGAATGTAAAAAAGATATTGAGATTCTAGAAAGAGTGCAGAGAAGAGCAACAAAGATGATTAGGGGACTGGAAGCTAAAACATATGAAGAATGGTTGCAGGAACTGATCATATCTAGTTTAATGAAAAGGAGTAGGGGAGACTTGATAGCAGTGTTCCAATAACTCAGGGGCTGCCACAAAGAAGAGGGAGTCAAGCTATTCTCTAAATCAGGACAAGAAGCAATGGATGGAAATTAATCAAGGAGAGAAGCAACCTAGAACTAAGGAGAAATTTCCTGACAGTTAGAACAATTAATCAGTGGAACAACTTACTTCCAGAATGTGTGAATTCTCAAACACTGGAAGTTTTTAAGAAGAGACTGGACAAACCACTCTGTCATTCTGCTCTGCTCTGTTCTGGTCTGCTCCATTTCATTCCATTCCATTCCATCTGAACCTGGGACCCTGGCTCTGTATCACAGCCCATTTCTCAACTATGTTAAAATTTGTTTTATAATTCTGGATACTATGTGTCCTGTTTTGTTATATTTTATATGCTTTTTAAAAATCTATTTTATTGTAAGGCACCTAGAATTACATGTGTGAGATGGACAATGGTATAAATTGACAAAATAAGGAAATAAATTATGTTCTTGAGACATAATTTAACTGTGACTAGGACCCCTGCATTAGAGCTGATGGGATGTGAAATTAGACTTTAAGGACAAGTTGGAACTCTCATTCATGGTCTACCCGGCCTGGTATCCCTTTCTGAGTTCCTGGGTTTCATTGGAGCTCTAGTATTGTAAGTGCCTCTATTATTCAGGTTATTGGATTGTGATATCTATGTTGTGAGGTATATGTCAGGGATTTGTAATAGCTAAAAATAAAAATAACACTCAGTGTTACATCTGCATTGTATCAAATGAAGTATCAGTCTGAAGATGGGTTGGTTTACAAGTTTCCTTAATTCCTATGCATCTGTTTTGTGGCATTCCACTAAGCTTTCATAGTTATTCAACAAGATTGGCCTGTGCAAGCATTCCATCCACTTACACCCTGCAACATAACCTCTATTTTGTTTAAATACATGATTTTAAGTACCCTACTTAATAGCTGACAACTGCAGACCTGTAAAGATAAGAAAATAACACAAAGGGATGAGGAAATTTAAAAAGCAATGGTTAAATGGGAAAGCGCTGCAGCATAATAACCAGCACATAAATATTGTCTAAAATGGGCCTTTCAGCTGCAACTACCCCAAAGACAAAATAGACTACAAGCTTACATTTTTAAAGTATTAGCATGACATAAGCATATCTTTCATTATGGAGGTCATCCTATTCCCAAACGGCAGTCACATATTAGTTTGGGTGTAATTATTCTTCATTGGACACAACATAGATCAGCTGAGATCACAACCAATTTCAAAGAATAATTAACAGGAGCTGACAGAAAAAAACAGGTTAGGTGCTAGGATTTGTCATTAACAATTGCAGCCATGCTTTTACAAAAAGCATAGCACTTTACAAATGTCTACAGCCCTTCCTACAACCAAATAAGAAACTATATTAAACACTGAATAAAAAGATAACAACCAGTGGGACCACATCACACATGTGAGTAGATCAAATAGGTTTTTTTCCCCAGATGTGAGGGCATTTAAAAAAAAACCAAAGTAACAACCCAATTTCCCATAAGAGGAACTGTATAAGAACATTACCAAATGAGCACCAACACTGTAGCCACTCAAAATGCCCAAAAAGAAACAGACTTCCTGTACAACGTCATCCAACAAAATGGATACCAATACAACTTTATTAAAAAGGTATCACTCAACCCATTACAATACAACTAGCATAACCTACTTCAGAACCTACTTTGTTACTTTGTTGCTTGTATCTTTATGATTTATATCATTTTATTTAATTTCCTAGTATGATTTATGTTGATTGCTTGTTTAGTATCCTATGACTATCATTAAGTGTGGTATTTTATGTTGTATGATGAATGTATTTTTATGATGACTATGATCATGATTTATCACTTATAGCTTTTATCTACACCAGAGCTGTCAAACTCGTGTCCACAGACTGGATGTGTCACATGCTGGCCATGCCCATGCCTGGTTTAGAGAAGGGGGAAAAAGTCATGCTACATCATGTGACAACGACCTGAGTTTGACACCCCTGATCTACACTGAGAGCTTATGCACCAAAGACAAATTCCTTGTGTGTTCAATCACAGTTGGCCAATTCTATTGTATTTTATCTATTCTATTCTACAAAAGGGGTAATACTACTACACCTCAAAAACATATCAGAAACAACTAAGACTATTACAACATAGTGTCACTGGTAGCACACAAAGCAAATAAAGGTGCCAAAACATCTTAAGTAAACCAAAAGGCCCAGTAATCCAAGGAGAAGAAAAAGAAGTCAGCTACAGCATATGGTGTAAGTACTGTAATAGACATTTTGTAGGAGGCAGGAAGAGGACTAGCAGATTGCATCCAAACCAACTAGCAGTCAGAAAACACAATGACAGCTTCTCAGTCACAAAACACATGGACAGATTGAACCACAATTTCAGGTGGAAACCTGTGAGCATCCTAAATCTAGCCAAATCCAAAAAAGTTAGGGAATTCCTGGAAGCTCGGCATTTAGACAACTAAGCCATCAATAGACACATAAAAAACCAAACCCATATTTACACACAATTCAAAAGAGACAACAAAAAGCTTAGAAGGGGGAAAAAAGATCCCCTCCAGCAGCCAACATCCAGATAAGCAGGGATTAACACCATATAAACAATCAAGTACAAAACAATAGCCTAAACAAGGAACTACCAAGGAGAAAACCACATCCCCATCACCACTGGCAGGACAAGCTACTGTATATAAACAGAGAGAAACCCCCACTCACTAGCACTGATGATGTTACCTAGTTGGGTAATGAAGTATCCGCCAGAAAACAACCCAACTCAGAGAGCACCAAAGACTCCATATATAATATCTTGTGCATCTAAAAGTTGGAGAAGTAAAACTTTTTACATTATAAATGAAGCTTTCTTGTCTATTGATTTTTAAATAATAAATACTTAAATATCACCAGGATGAAAGGCAGGAGAGTTTAGATGCAATCTTATCCCCAGATGCATGGGAGAAAGCAGTACTGCCTTCAGGTGAACTGAGTTGTAAATAGACATCCATCACATCAGCCTTTCTTCTGCGATTGATTAAGAAAGATCAGATTTGTAAAGCCAACACATCTGAAGGGCACTAGGTTAGGGAAATCAGTTCTACAGTAATACTTTTATATTGTCCATAATGATTAAAGACCTGCCCTTGCAAATATTATTAACAGTGTTGCTAAATTCTGCAATTCAAAATCTCTTTCTCTCTCCCTCTCCCTCTCTCTCCCACCTTCCCCCCCCCCCTTCCCCCCCCCCCCCCCCCCCCTCTCTTTCTTTCAGAATTATATACTGTCCATAAGCAGTATTGGGCTGAAAGAATGGAGTTCAGCATTTTAATACAAGGTTACTGCAAGCAACCAAGGTGAATAAAAGTGAACTAGGATTTTTATTTTCAAATGTAAATAAAACCCTCATTGTCATTTTTCAGTACTGGTTTTGTTAATGGGGAAATTCTAGACCTGAAAAAAAGAACAACATATTGAAAAGTTAAATCATATCATATTTCCTTGTAAAAGAAAATTAAGAATAAGAAAAAGAAAATACAAGTGAAATAATAATTTAATGGAAACAGTCATGCAACTTAAACTCTTTTCCAGCAAATGTTCTAATAAATCAATCTCCCTTTCAAATAAGAATTATTATGGTTGGTTGCATAGTCAGCCAGGTGTTTAGATTGGATTTGGAATTATCCACCTATCAAGTCCTTCTCAAGGACCTAGGACAGGCAGATATTGCTCAATTATGTTAAAGGTATTATTGCAGGATGCAAATTATTCCAAGTAAAACTGCCTTTTGCAATTGACTGATAGCAATTTTGTCAATGTCAGAGGTATTCAAATGGTACTCCAGATGTTTTGGGATTGTGCCCAAGGCACCTACTACAACTAGTATTACTTTGCTTTCTTCTGCCACAATCTGTTGTGTTTGCAGGCCTTTGTATTTTGTTATTTTTCCCCCTTCTTTCTTGAAAGATAAAAATTCCAAATCCAGTCTAAACATCTGGTGGCTGTTTGACCAACCATAATAATAATCCTACATGATTTTCCCCCCTCCACTCACCTTCACTAAACCATAGACTGGCAGGAAATAAATTATTTCTTTTTGAACTTCTTAAATGTTTGACTTAATAAAACATTGCATAGTGCTTCCCACAGGCATTGCATGTCTGACTTCTTAAAATAACCTCTTTAATTAAAAACAGCCCAATATTTGATAAGATGCTAGACATATATGTTTTATACCCCTAGTAAAACAAGACAATCTATTACATGCTTCAAGCCTTCTATTTTAGATGACCCAAATGTGTTTATTATTAGAAATTATCAAATTTTATTACTTGATACCATTTTATCATTCTATCATCTTTTTAAAAAATTACCAGTACAAATGTGTATGTGTGTGTGTGCCCAGGTGCACTCGTACACACACACACACACACACAAATCTACATCTATATCTATATACAGTATTTGAGGTGGTTTGGTTATATGGAGAAAATTATTTAGGATTCACCTGCAAAAGAAATATTGATTGTCGTCAAGTTTTAGAAAACTGTAAAGAGGTTTGATTATAAGGTAGATTTAATTAAGTTTCTGATTTGTTTTTTATTATTACTATTATCAGGACTTTAATTGATTTGTCTTATTATTTCAAACTCATTTTATCACTCTTCATAAAGTTTCTTACCATGAGAAGGATACTTTGTTGAGTATACATATATAGTTTGTATGTATATTTTAAACAAAAAAATATTCTGAGCTGCATCTAGCAATCTCCCTTAAATGCAATTAGAGCTAAAGTGCTATTGTTTACATTTTTATTAATTTTTATTTAATTTTCCACATTAAAATTTATCCCAACTAGCGCAGTAGAACTGTGATGCAAACTTTATCATCACTTTTAAAAAGAAGAAAACATAAACTAACATAAATTAAATCTAATTTTCTTAATCAAATTTCTTGTCTGAATAATAGCATAGTAAAATCTATTTTCTCCATATTGATAATCAAGTTACGTAGACAGTATTCTGAAGCAGTCTCTGATCCAAGCATTGCCTACATACAAACTAGTTTAATTTTCACAAGATTTATGAATCATAGATTCTTCAGCTAAGAATAGTGCACCATGCTAATATTTATGGAAAGTATGCATCTGCAGTTATTTCCATCATATTTTTCAGGACTCACTACTAGTCCTGAGAGCCTCTGGAAATATTTTGTACTAATTTAGCAATCTGAGACGTATCAGAAAGATACTTATTACCATTTTTAAGTGCCAGAATCCTCCAGTTCAAAACTAAAATGGGAACATTGTAAGAAATTAAAATGATTAAGCTCCTATAAAGAGATTAGAGGAAAAAATAAGTATAATTCTTTCAACTTCTCCTAACCCAAATAGCCAGGGCTGATTTTTAGTGAGAATGTTTTTTTAAAGTTTTATTGTTTTTTAAGACAAACATAGACAAACAAAACATAAAAACAACAAGCCATCTTACATACATACATACATACATACATACATACATACATATATGGATCTTTGGTTATTCGGGTTTTCTCCCGCGTAAAATTGGAAGTATCTAGGCGACATTTCGATGAAGTCTCATTCATCAT
Source organism: Notechis scutatus (assembly GCF_900518725.1). The sequence goes on along the minus strand of NW_020717638.1, from coordinate 22,166 downwards.
CTTCAGGCTTGTGTCTTTGGCTTTGTGCTTCTCGGAGTAATGTGAGCTTGCAGCTGCTTCTTCCTTTTAACTGTGGGTGGGGGTGTGACTTGATTGGTTGGGGGCTTGGCTGTGTTCTGATTGGCTGGGGCTGTGTTCTGTTCAGGTCAGGGCTTGGTTGTGCTAAGGTTAGTCTTAGTTGCCGGGGGATTTGAGCTGGTGAGCTGTGATCCTGTTGTTTGGCTTTGCGTTCATGGTTGTGCCACATCTTCATGGTGGGTGTCAGTTCGCTTCATGTATGGGTTGGAGGGGTTTGAAGCGGGTAGTGATGCAGCTGCGGTACGGCTTCTGGTCCGTGGTCATGTCTCATCTTCTCTGTGGGTGTGAGTCTGCTTTCTATGTGGAAGTGTGGTGGTAGCATCTTGTGTGGCCCTCGTGGGTGTGGATCTGATGTCATTCTTCATGTTAGGTACTCATTTGTTAATGAGGGCGGGTTTCCAAATGGCTGGTAGGTGGGAAGTATCATCTCATTTATTCATGCTGTGTGGGCATTTTTCTATCTCTATGGCTTTTCTGATTATTCTGTTGTTGAAGTGTTTGGTTTTGGCGATAGTTCTGGTATTTTTAAAGTCAATCTCATGTCCTGTGGCTTTGAGGTGTTGGACCAGGGAAGAGGTCAGTTCTTCTTTTTTGATTGAATTCTTGTGTTCTTCAATGCGTGCACTTATTCTTCTGTTAGTTTGTCCAATGTATGTGGTGGGCAGGCGGTGCAAGGGATTTCGTATACTCCTTGGTTTTCTAACTCGATTTTGTCTTTAGGGTTTCTTAGGATGGTGGATATTTTTCTATTTGTGCAGAATGCTATCTTAATGTTGTGTTTTTGGAGGATCTTGCTGATTTTGTCTGTAGTGCCATTTATATATGGAAGGAGGGCTTTGCCGTTCTCTTGTTCTTGGATTTTGGTTGGGGTTTCTTTTTGGATTAGGTGGGTAATCTTCTTTCTTTGGAATCCATTGGCTGTTGGTACATTAGTGAGAGTGTGTAGTTCGGTTTTTAGGTGTTGTTCGTCGGCTAAGCATTTTGTTCTGGAGATGAGTATCTTGGCTATGGAATGGATCTGTGTTGGGTGGTGGTGTGAGAGTGCGTGTAGACAGCAGTTTGTATGTGTTTTCTTCTGGTAGATGGTGTGTCCTAGGGAGCCATTGGATTTTTTGTATACTAAGACATCTAGGAAGGGAAGTTGATTGTTAGTTTCTGTTTCCATGGTGAATAAATAAGATACTACACAGGCATCACATCAAGACTGCCTTCAAAACAGACAGAAAAATAGCAGCCATCCTTAGAAACCTCAAAGATAAAATTGACCTGGAAAACCAAGGCATATATGAAGTCCCCTGTACATCATGCCCTGCCACATACATTGGATGGACAAATAGAAGAATAAGTACCCACCTGGATGAACACAAAAATGCAGTAAAAAAAACTGGAACACACTTCCTCACTAGTCCAACACATGAAAGCCACAGGTCATAGCATCAACTTCAATGGCACCAAAACCCTAGCCACTATAGAAAACCCCAGCCACAGAACTATCAGAGAAGCCATGGAGATTGAAAAAAGACCTGAAAGCATGAATAGAAGAGATGATTCCACCAGACTGTCAATTATTTGGAAGCCTGCACTCACAAACAAAAAAATCTCCACACCACAAGCCAGGCAAACACCTGGGCACAAACAGACTCCCCCTGATACCTCCAGCTCAAACACACCCCAACCAGGCACCCTGATGAAACCTAGCTTCCTAACAAATGATAGCCATCCATTTACTCGGAGCCAAGCTGCACTAAAAGCCTCCAATACAGGAACACAATGTTGCCAGCCAATCAAGACAAAAAAAGCCACAAAACGGACAGAAGATATTAGAAACACCAATCAAGCAGAACACAGCAAACTCCAAGACCAATAAACACAGACCAAGACTCCCAACCAATCAGGATGAAGAAAAAAACATTCTGGCACAGCAGTAGGCTCACCCCAAATTTAAAACTGAAACAACTGTAAAAGTCTGACTCACAGACGAACACAATACAGAAGCCTGATGATGGCAGATGAGATTCTGCCGAAATGTTGCTACAACTTTAAAAGCACAACTATAATGACATGGGAAAATACCCGAACAAAGCTGAATACCATACATGTAAGTACCCGCGAAAACTTAAGAAAACTATGTGTGTGTGTGTGTGTGTGTGTGTGTGTGTGTGTGTGTATAGTGTATGTATATATACAGTGTGTCAGTTGGTTTACAAATTGTTTTGTGCTTCCACTTCGTGGTCTTCAATTACAATTACATTGTATATATTCTCATATTGTCAATCAAATATTCCTAAATACATTAATATCATTATTAATCAATCATTTGACTACACTATTATTCATTCATGTTTTACAAGATAATCCATATTTTATTTAATTTGTTTTGTGACAGTTCATATTTTCATCTCAGATCTATCCTACAATCATTTTGTAGATATAATTTAAAAAATACATTTTTATATATTCATTATGTTCTAAAAATCTACATATGTCATTACCATGTTTTATTGTCTAACCATTGATAGAATAGACCCTAAATTTTATGAAATTGTTTATCATCTTGTTCTCTGATTTCAAATGTCAATCTACTCATTTCAGCACATTCCAATACTTTCTTAATAATTTCCTCCTGTAATAGTACTTTCTCATTTTTCCAGTTTTTGGCAAATACAATCCTAGCCTCTGTTAATACATTTACAATCAGGTATTTCAATTCTTTACTATATATTTCAGGTAAAATTCCTAATAAAAATATCTCTGGTTTCAAGTCTATATTCTTTTTTGTCATTTTTTCCAACTATGTGTGGATTTTAGTCCAATATTTTTTGGCATCCGCACAAGTCCACCACATATGGTAATATGAGCCAGGTACTTGATGACATTTCCAACATTTTTCGGATTTGTTCTTGAACATTCTTGCTATTCTTGTTGGGGGAAAATGCCACCTGTAAAACATCTTATACAAATTTTCTTTATATGCTGTTGACAATGTCATTTTATAATTTTGAGACCACAATTTTTGCCATTTCTCTAGATCAATCCCATAGCCAAAATTCTTCCCTCAAGCAATCATTGTTTCTTTAACTTGTTCTTCTTCTAGTTTAATTTCTAATAGATATCCATACAATTTTTTAATCACCTTTTCATCAGTACCTGTCAAAATCTTATCTAAATCAGTCAATTTATCATAGAAACCTTCTGTTTTAGAATCTTTATCATACCTTCAATGTATTTGCGCATATGAAAACCAATTCATCTTTATACCTTGTTCCCCTAGTTTTTGTATAGATTTGAGTTCACCCTTTTCTTTCAATATTTCACCATATCTAACTGTTTGTTTCTTTTTGTATATTATAAGATAAGAAAATGCTTCAATAGTTGATAGCCAGACTGGAATTTTCAAATAACATTGCCTTTTAGTCTTCTCCCAATTTAACCACAGAGACTCCCGTATATAATGTCTTCTAAAATACCCCTGTGATTTAGTTCCTTTATACCATAGAAAAGCATGACATCCCAACATGTCCTCCTAATGTCAACAACCTAGTATTTCTTAACGTTATCCATTCCTTAACCCACATCAGATTTGTAGCTTGGTAATACAACTCCCAGTTAGGCAAACCAAATCCTCCTCTTATTCTGGCATCATGCAAAAATTTTAATTTTATTCTCGCTTTCTTATCTTGCCATATATATTTCAACACAATTTTATTTAAATCTTCAAAATAATCTTTTCCAAGCCTAATTGGAATTGTTTGGAACAAATATAAAATTCTGGGTAATATATTCATCTTGATTGTTGATATTCTCCCTATTTAATGACAGTTGTAAATTTTCCCATTTCGCCAAATCTTGCGCTATCTGCTGCTTAAGTTTAATATAGTTATTCTCTTTTAGTGTCCTACATCTTGCTGTCAAATGTATCTCCAAGTGCTTGATCTTATTCGTGACCTGGATTTTTAATATATCCGCCAGTTCTTTCTTTTGTCTTGATAACATACTCTTTGTCAAAATCTTTGTTTTGTCTTTATTTTCAAACCAGCCACCTTCCCATATACCTCTATCTTTTCTATCAATTTTAATGCTGTTTCTAGTGGGTCTTCTAAGATGAAAACCAGATCATCTGCAAATGCTTGCAATTTAAATTCTTCTTTTTTAATTTTCATCCCTTTTATGTCCTTTTCTTCTCTAATATTCAAATAGCCAGGGCTGATTTTTAGTGAGAATGTTTTGATATTTGCCTAATAGCAGTAGGAATTGAAATGCATTGAACTAAGTCAGACTAAAGATAATCTAGTTAATGTGAAAAAACACGAGGTGAGATACATCTGACACCCAAGCATATAAATAAGTGGAAAGTATCTTCTGTCATTATGACAATCCATATTCTAGATCCTTTGTCTAATAATTCTTTTAGCATGAAAATAAATTAATTGGAAACAGGAGAATTTCAAATTTTCAGCAAAAAGAGAACATTGAATGCAATAAAATATTTATTCAATGTTTGAAAGTTAGGAACTGAAGTGGACTTCCATTGTGAAATCCAAATAAATACATCACTAAGGTTTGTTAAATACACATTTCAGATACAAAAAGAGAAATAAAAATTGGAGTGGCAGTTCCTTTTCTCTTTTTTTTCAGACTTCTAATGAGCTATCTCGAAAATATGACAAGTGACTACCTCCAAAATCTAGTGAACAATATACCTCAAAATGTACCTCAAAGGTTTGCATAACAATACAAATGTGGTTTTAATAGCTTTAGCAGAATTATGGCATCAATTTTAATTGATTAAATTGCTACTTTATTATCATTGCTGTCATACTGAAATTACAAAATCAAATTCAGTAATACCAATATTGTTAAATAATCCAAATCTGAGCCACAAATGTTAATAATGTTTTTATTTTAAATAACCAAAGATATATTTATTTAAAGTGCCATTGTTCTTTTTTTTTTCAAATGCTATCAAGTAACTGCAAAAATTGGCATGCCGCAAGTAAATTTATCCATGACCTTCATCAGTATTGTTGATACTGTAGGATACTAAATGGATCTGTAATCTTATACAACATGTCTCCTCTGAACTAAGCAGAATTGAATTAAAACTGACTCCCAGGATAAATGTGCAGAGTTATTCTAGCTTAGCCTTCCTCAAATGTGACACACTCTAAATATATAAATTTAAAAGGGACTATCAGTACTGAGTCTACTTCCCTGATAACTGCAGGAATCCTAAAGCTAAATATTCCATGAAGTTAAGTTTACTATTTCCCTTGAAAATTGGTTCCACTGTTGAATTGCTATGTTGGGACAGCAGTATGTGGCTGTTCATGTTGTAATATTGAATTTTCATTCTTCCAACTGGCACCAATTATTCAGTTCCTTTGATTCTAAAGTGATGGACAGCAGTCCTAGGTGTTATTCCATGTGACATTATTTCATGTTAGAAGAGTGTTTTCATCTCCTTATTTTTTTTTCTTCTCAAATACTCTGAGTTTATTCAGTCTTTCTCACAGAATTTAGTTTCTAGTCCCTAGTGTTGGTCGCTGAACTTATTGATTTTTATTGGAATCCTATTTAAAATGTGGTGTCTAGAACTGAACACCAATGTGTTGGGTGTGATCAACACAGAACAAAGAAGAACTATTACTTCCTATCAAATTGTATTATTTTACCACTTCTGAACTACTTATTCCATTTTACAAATAGTGTGCTTAACAAGTCTGATTATGCAAAATGCCAAAATTCAGTACTTATGTCATGATGAGAATATGCAACCTTGGCATTCAGATAATAGTATCATTATGTGCTGTCATTCTTCCTTGCTCATGTGTTGCCCATGCATTCAACTGTCTTTTATGTTTCTCCTGACAGGTCAGCTCTCACATCATGTTTACTTTCTTAAATCTGCTATTTTGGCTTCTTTTGACAAATGTCGATCCCTTGCAATAGACCTATGATTACATTTTTATGAGTAATACACAACAATTCCCCATTTTATTAAACATGAACAAAGGTATACAACTTTATCTATTTACTCTTGTTTTTTACTGTACATATATAGTTCCCTGGTGATTATATGTCTTTTGAAAAATAGGAATTACATTTGTCTCCTATCAGCCAACTACAAACTTAGCTATTTTCTGGGATTTCTCAAAGGAAATACATAAATATTCCACCAGATAATAAACTAGTTTCTTCAGTATCCTAAAATGCAATTCATTGGCCTTGGAGATTTAAACTCATTTAGACATTTCCTGATTATATTTATGTCAGTCTCAAGCTTCAATTCTACCCATTTATCCTGATCTTCACAGTTGCCTTGTAGAATATATGCCACTGTCTTGAAGAGGTCTGAGACAAAATAACAATGAATAGCTGGATCTTTTCTCTGGTTATTTGTTAGCTGGTCACTGTGTTTATTGTGCAGTTGACAAACTGAATGTTTTTGTTTTATTTTGAACAAATCTAAGTTCTTTTTTATTTATATTTTATTTCTTTTTAATTACTAACAAAAAGGGAATACAAGAACAATAGTCACGGAAATAAGACATTATTAAAGCGAAGATAAAACAAACACATAAAAAGTGAAAATATACAACAAAGAAAAAATATAAGATGATGTCATTATAATAATTATATAGATGCTTGTCTAATGTAAATATTATTCAAATGTCTATTCATTTATATGATTTTTTTAAACCTACTGTTTTCTATATAAATGCATCCTATATTTCATTATACTTATCTATACAAAATCTATGTTTACACTCTATTTGCACAAAAGTGGCAAGTGCAATCAGGTCTTCAAACATACTTATCTTTCCAATGCTGCAATATCAGACTTTTGGCCATAGTATGGGCATAGACAACCCATTTACATTGTTCACATTCCAAGTACTACGTATGTAGTTCAAAAGAATATTATCTTCTGAAAAGGGTAGCTTTTATCATGCAATCATGTTTATAGAATCCATTACTTTCTCCCACAATTTGATAAGTAGAGAACATTACAGAAACATACATTTTAAAGGACATTATCCTTATTACATCTCCAACAAAGTACTCCTTTTGATGTCCTTTCCTACATAAACATAACATAATCCAATACATTCTAATTTTTTTTTTTTTTGCTGTATAGTCATAATTTGAGGTCAATTGATGCTCTTGCTATGGAAGTTAAGACATTCGTTGTCTAGATAATATAGGAACCTGTAGTTTTTTATTCCACTTATTTCTTTACATCTGCATATCAAATTGATATATTGATAACAAACACCTATAAAAATTAATCGTATGCTTTTTTAGGAAATGAGTGTCACAGCTGGGAGGCAGGGTCAAAAGAGGCATCAGCCTAGAATTCCTACTTAGCCATAAACATACTATGTACAATCCATTGTGAATTTCATTGACCTAACTTCTAGCAGATGCTAACTGTTAGTTGAGAGTGTTATGTGCATAGGCATGAGCAATAAATCTATTTAATTGAAACTTCAAATGTGGTCCTGATCTCTTGAGCCTGACAGGTTATCTCAGGTGACTCAAAACCTGAAAATGCTGCTGGTCTAAACAATGCTGTCAACAAATGTTGAAATTGTAAATATTGCCATTGGGTTATATGTAATATAGATGATATTTATTTCTTTACAGAATATGCTAAAAATTCATCTACATAATCTGTTAGTTGGTTTAAAGTCAAAATGATTCCATTGTTAAAGTGATCATTTCTATTCTCTTTCTCTTTTATCTTTCACTTTTATGATACTTATTAATATGGATTTTTATATTTTAAATTGGTTTTTTTATTTTATTTGTGGGTTTTTCTCAGTGTCATTTTCAGTGAGATAGGCAGCATTATAAATTACACACATGGGGAGGGAGGGGGAAAGGAGAGGGGGAGAGGGAGAGAGAGAGAGAGATCCAGATCCCCAGATCTCCATGCTTCATTCCAATTTATCTATATCACCATTCTTCTCCCAATTTTTAATGTTGGATTTTGCCATAGAGTCAATTTGTCATGGAAAAAGGGCCAAACTTTTTATTAAACATTTCATAACTTTCTAATTGACAAAACTGTTTCCAGAGATACTAGAGTTTTAGCATGTTTTAACTAAATAATTATTAAATAATTTACTGCCTATCTAAACAAAGGGGATTTTATCTATCTCTCTTTCTCTCTCCCTCCCATCACCAATTTTTGTCTTCCAATATTTAATAGTTGACAATCGGTAAGCATAATGATATAGCTTCCATTCAGGAAAACCAAATCAATCAACCAGAATAGAGCTGGAAGGGACTTTACAGGTCTTCTAGTCCAACCCCTTGCTTAAGCAGGAGATCCTATACAATTTGAGAAAGGTGGCTATTCAGTCTCTTCTTAAAAATCTCCAGTGATTAAATACCCACAACTTCTGAAGACAAGCTGTTCCACTGGTTAATTGTTCTCACTGCTAGAAAGTTTCTCCTTAATTCCAGGTTGTTTCTCTCTTTGATTAGTTTCTTGTCTTGCCTTTTGGTGGTTTGTAAAACAAGTTGGCCCCCTCTTCTTTGTGGCAGCACCTCAAATACTAGAATACTGCTATCATGTCACCTCTAATCCTTCTTTTCTCTAGAATAGCCATATCCAATTCCTGCAACCGTTCTTCATATGTTTATACAATCAAGGATTGTATTTGTTTTTTTGTTTTTGTTTTTTTGGCTGCTGCTACATTCCGATGGCTCATATTTAAGTGATTGTCCACTATCACTTAAAAAAAGGGGAAAAAAGAGTCCAAAATCCCCCCTCATTAGTTGGTATCTGCATTTTCTATAAAGATAGTCTCCCCCAATTTTTTTAAAAAAATTATTTTCCTAAAATATTTTTCAGATACATAAACTGGAAATCCTCTCAGAATACAAATTAATCTGGGAATAATATTCATTTTGAAAATGTTTACCTTTCCCCAAAGGACAAGGTTGAATGATTTTCATCTAATGATAGCTGAAAAAATCCTCTGTATATTTTATGAATATTATATTTAGTATATACATACCTACACATTTAATTCAATTGGTACAAATATGGAATTGATATCTCTTAAATGGATAATCTATTTGTGATCTATTGGCAACAATTCCAGTTCAGACCAATTAACAGAATATCTTGCCATTTTACTAAAGGCATCTGCCTTTTGCATCAGTCCTGAGATAGTAGTATGAGAGTTAAACAAAAGGATATCATCTTCAGATAAAACAAATTTGTTTCAACTTAGTGATGTATGTCTAAAAGCTCCTCGTTTGGTGCTTGCTAGGAAAAAATAGTCCTATTTTTTAATCAACCTATGAGCTGAAATGTGCACATCTGGAGGAAATATAAGGCTAATCATTTTTTTAAAGTTTCAAGTAAGTTGTTAAAATAGCTGCTCTTTTGTTTTTAAAATTCCTGCATGAATTGGTGTAGATTTATTCACAACTGTGATAATTTGCAGTAGAAAAAGTCAGGAGTTTCATTTTTTCTGAGGCCTGTAGGATTAGAGAAGTTTATTTTCAGGTAAAGTTTGTTGCTGCCACTACTTGGACACAGCGGAGGAATATCTAGTAGCAAAGCCAATTGTGCATTAATATTCATTATGATACGTACAAAAAGCCAAATGCTCCATTCTTTCCATGTGTGTTTATGTACTATTCTGAACTCACAGTTTGCTCTTGAGGGCACTTTCCATTTGTCTCAGGTTTCCACAACATCCTCAGGTTAATCAATAGGAATGACCAGTTCCCTAATAAAACTGCAGCTACAATATAATGAATTTTGAATGAGAAATGATTTCTTTAAGTGTTGCTGAGGGATCTGTGGAAAACTTTCATCTGAAACTTTAGGTGTTGACTTTGATGTATTAGGCTCAGCCTCAAGTATCTCTTATTGAACACAGATTATTGGCAACATGCATGAGTGTCAGGAATGAAAACAGTTTGAAGGGCAGAAGAAAAGTGAAGGACACATGCTCTAGGATAGAATAACCCACTAGTTTATAGCCTCCAAACAAGAATATTTTTATGTAACATCCATTTTAAAATTACTTTCCTTAGATTTCTCCATTTCGAAGAAGGTTCTTTTTTCTTATCAGAGATGATGTTTACGTGGGTTTTAATTTAAATTGCAATAGAAATAATGACTCTTGCCACCATTCAATTTCCATTAATGGAGAGTTGCAATAGTTACAACAACAGAAATTTCAATATCAGAAATATGGAACTGTAATTCTATGTTCCATAGGTGGGTACCATCATCTCAGGTCTAATGTCTGTTGACTATATACTATATACAAAATACTGTATACTATATCCAAAATATGCTCACTATTTCAATCTTTTTTTACTCATAATTCATAACAATTCCAAGGACATTCTGATGTTCTCCTTAATGTACTGTATATTCTACGGTTGTCTTTTTCTTATAATTCCCTCGAATGGTTCAAGAATGGTATTATTCTATAGTTCATCATTTTTCACTTTACATGCTCAAAAATATATGAGGTTCAGGAGTGACAATATTGTATTCCTTATTATTTTCATTTAATCTGTTTCTTGCATTTCACTTTTATATATGTTTTTTTTTTTTTGTATAATGTTTTATGTTTTATTCTGTATTTTGATATGGCCAAGGGGCTAATCAACAACAATAAGGAAAAATGTATATGAGGTTTTGCTTAATGATCATATAAAGAATAGTCCATATTTTACCCAAGATTAATTAATTGCTTCTTCCAGATTATGATGGCATTTTTCTTCTTTGTTTTGTTTTGTCTCTATATTCAATTTTCACAGTTAGATTGGAAAAACCATTGGTTTAACTACTCTGATCATTGTTGTCATGGAGATAATAAAGATAATGATTTTTCTAAGCTGGTAATCTCCATATATGGCTCTATTATTCCTTCTAGGACCCCAAGCAATTTTTCCTTTCTTTCTATAGTTCATTAACTTGCTCATTTTCTTGTATCCTCTTCTTTGATATATACATGGTAATACAGTTGAAGAGTATTTGGGAGCTATAATTAGTCCAGAATGAAGTGGTGTGGACAAGTTTGGAGACCGCTAGGGTGGCACAGATAGCATCACTGTTAAGCAAGCTGCACTGGATGCTGATCTGCTTCTGTGTGTTGATTATTCAATTCAAAGTATTTATTATTAACATTAAAACTCTCTATATCATATTCTAAGATATCTGAAGAATTGTCTTTCCCCAACGGGACTGGCCCAATCATGCTGATAGAATGGGCCTACTGTAGCCCCAATCAACTATGGAACTTGGGCTGCTGGGATCTAGTCCATGGCCCTCACCCTTTGGAAGATCTTGCTACAAGAGGTGAAATCCACCCCTCTTTTAGTCTTTGGGGGGAGGGCAAGACTTTAAAATTGGCTATGCTGATTGGCATGGGGTCCTGAAAAAGAAGCTGTTGGCTGGAGGTGGTTGGTCCAGTAACAGAAAAGCACCCCCCACCTTTCCCCATGCAAAACTCATGTTGTTATTTTTGTTGTTTTTTAATTTTTGAAGTTTTAATCTGTTTTCTGGTATTTGTATATATTATAATGCTGAAAACCACTTAGAGTCACCTTGAACCATGAGATGGGCAGCAAATAAAGTTAATAAAAAATAAAATAAAAACTATTTCATAATTGACTCTCTGAGCAGCTCTCATGACTCACTGAATGAGTCAAAAGGTAGGCCTAAGAGGCATTTTCTGAGAAATTCAATAGGAGAAAGAGAAAAAAATGACCAGAGAAGCCATGGGTGCTGAGATATTATATGCTGAGCTGATAAAAAGTTAATCTCTTGAAAAGCTTTGCCAAGAAAACTGCAGGGGCTTGTCCAGGAAGACTCTAAGAACCAGACAGGATTAATCAGAAGGAGGAAAATGAGTATAAGACAACTTTGTTCCATAATCAAATTAATGGAGCAAGCAACTGGAGTTGCTAAGAAAGTCTACTTGGGAATTTTGATGTGGGAGTTTAAAAGAGTCCAAAGAAATATTCCCTCTAAATCAAGGGTCTGAACTTGTTTAACTTCAGAACTTGCAGAAGGAACATCAAGAATAAATAAACGTCATTCTACTAGTGATGTTCTAAGAAGAGTTGAAGAGACAGAAGTCTGCAACTGTTACCTGCAACTCTTGTGGCACTCCTTATAAAGAAAATTCAAAATAATTGGAATGGTAAGTGGCCATATCTAATTGACAAAACAGGCTGATTTATCAGTTAAAAGATATGGGGCCATACAAGAGAAAGGGATAATAGAAGTAACTCTCCATAACAAAAATGGACAAACTCAGAAGTAGGTACTGTAACCCGAAACAAGAAACATGGTGATATTCTGCATTGTTGAAAGTCAAAAGCAGTGTTCAGATCCTAACAGAAAGCATTTGTGAAAAGAAAAAAAAAACAGAATAGGAAACCACAGTTGGGATGCCAAAATGGTTGAGAGGTTACTACTGTGAGCTATAAGAACATAAAAGGAAGAAACATATTGGCTACTGATTTACTATAACAGGAAACTAAAATAATGCTTTCTTGATAGGGCCCATTCATCCATCCATATAGTGCTACGATCAAGAGTAAAACAATAGCTTCCATCAGATTCAGTGCAATTATCTCCTCCTAGTGATACATGGAGAGGGTTGGTGACACTATGACAACTATATCACCACAAACTTTAAGCATTTCATAAGGAAGTTCAAGATCATAATGGTTCATGTGGCATTTGTATTAATGTTTCCAATTCATGGAAGAGGATTGAATATTACAGTGACTTGTTATGCAAATAATGTGACACAAGAGATTGGTTTTGAAGAACCTGTCTCGAGATAATGTAACTATAAACTGATAGCAGGAAATGGCTTGCACCTCACAAGGACTGATAAAAATGTGCTTTGTCAAAGCATGACAAGATTGTTTAGGAGGGCTTTAAACCAAATTGTAGCCAGGATGGAAATGAAAACTCCAAAGTAAGGACCTCAGACAAAGAATCATGATCTATAAAAAGAATAAGAGTTGCTATAATGGGACTTCTTCATACAGAGGGGGGAAATGGATATAACATTGGCTCATTATGTTCATGTCCTTCATTTCTATATTCTATTGATCCAAATTTGAGAAATAAACTGGATGAGGTTAACTTCTCAGAACAGGAGGCCAATTATGATTAGTTGGATATGGCTATGACTTCCATGCCTGGCATATAGCCAGTTGAACTGTATCATTTATTTGAAAGGAATAGAAGCAAAGAAGACAAACTGTAGTGTGTTTGTAAAAATATCAATTTCAACTCAGAAATCCCAATAAATGAACTTTAGTGTGGTTTAAAGAGTATCTAACTGAAATTAGTGAGGAACAAATATTATAGTTTGTGCCTACTATTGTCCTTTCTAGTGATGGAAAAATAGTGGATGATACATTCCAAAAACAAGTTGAACAAGAGTCATGATGTTGTAATGATGAGAAACTTTAATTATGCTGTTGGGAGACAAATTGCCAACCCTTTTGGGAAATTTCCAACTTGTATTGCTGACAAATTTCACTTTGTGTAGATGGAGAAAACTCACAAGGTGATTCGTTATTCTTGACCTGACACTAATCAATAAGAAAGATTTAGTTGAGAGAATGGAAATGTCAGGATTACTGGGAGGAAGGGGCCATATAATGCTGATTTTTTATTTTAAGTAAAACTAAAACTAAAGATATATTTCTTTTAAAAAGTGGAATTAAATAATTAAAAAAACTATCAGAAAAGCAAAAACTCAGGACTCTGTAATTGAAAAGGATGCTAAAAACAACAAGAAGAACTTGAATGTATTCAAAGTAGAAAGAAAAATATACATACTTTTTATTTTTTTCAAAAAGGAACGGGAGGCATTAAACATTGGAACTCAAAGAAATATGCTCAAGGAATATTTTGAATGAGTTCAGATCGTCAGTACCATACAATCTGCATCCAGGGATATTGACTACCTGAAGTCCTCCTGAATAGTCATGCTTTATTTGAAAAATCCTGGAGAATTGGTAAAATGGCCAAAAAATGGGAAGAAAGTGTGATCTTCATTTTTTTAAATTCGGTAGCTGTCTTAATAGATTGTGGGAATGCTGTAAACATAGTATATCTTTCAGCAAAGTATTTGACAAATGCTCCATTAAATTGTATTAGCAATCTAAATAAGTATGGGCTGAATGAATGAGTGGATAATTTGGATATCAAGCTCCAAGAATGCCCATTTATGTGTTCTCCACCAATACGAGGAAAATATCAAGTGGGATTCCAGAAAGATCAGTCATGGATTCTCTTCTCTTCAAAAATTTTGTAAACAATTTAGACATAAAAATAGAAGGAATGTTATAAAAATGTGATAGAAAATTTAATAAGGTAGGTCCTAAAAGATAAGTAAATGTCCTAAAACTAAATTTAATGAGATTAATAAGGAAGAACAGGATGAAAGTAACATAATGAATCAAAGGACTTCTTTAACACCACAGGATGGCCTTTGGAAGAGGCCTGATATGTCTGATGTTCTTCCTGAACTCATTTGCAATAAGTTTATCATTGCTATATAAATTGAGGAGATAATTAGATAGAATTGCAAATTGCTTATCCTGACTTTTCCCCACATATAGCATAAATTGATGTTTCCCCAGAGAATAGGAATGGACAACAGTGAGGGCAAACTTTGGCTATGAACATCAGCAGAAATATCACATTGTACAAGTTTGCATTCTGCCTCCCTCTTTCTTAGTTGAGGCTCTGTACATGTTTTGTCTTGACAAAAGAGTGAAGTATATTTCAAATACCCAAACAGATGTCATGAAGACATTTGCTCTCTCATTCCTGAGTGAAAGATGTGAAATTATAATTTTAAGTTAGGGGAAGGCAGGTTCTGACTTGATATTAAAATAAACTTACTACCCAGAGGTAGTGAGTTCCCTTTCATTAGATGTGTACAATTCAAGGATAGATGTTTCAGTTTGGACTCCTGCACTAAACAAGGAAGGAGGTTGGGCCTGATGACCTAAATAATCTGTTTCAAATCTATAATTCTATTATTCCTTTTGTTATTCCTATCAAAACTCTACATTTTCCTGCTTTTTTCTCTGATCACCTCAGGAACATCTCTAATTCTCTTTTTCTTCTATTGTTGTTCCTCTTGACTGAAATAGTTTTCCTTGTTTTTTCTTGCTTAATGCTGAAAGTTTGTGTTCAGTCAGTATATAACCCTCTTCTCGCCCAAGGCTTTCATCCTCCAGAAGCTGATAGCTTGCTTTGAAAGTCACTTGGGATCTTTTCATTTTTGAATTTTTGTGTGACTATTTTTTCTGCTTCAGTTTTCACAGTATTTTTATCTTTTTCCATAACTCCTTAGGTTATTTTTCACTAACTCAAGCATACTGAATTTGTTTCTTACAGTGATCTTCTACACCCTCTAGATCAAATCTTTCTGGCTTAACTATTTCTATTTTTAAAAAAAGTTTAGCCCAAATATTTGACACTATTTTTTCAGGGTCTTTTCCAGAGTTTTCATGTACAAGCATCCTTATTAACACCTCTCCTCCTTCTGTAATCTATTATGTAGTCAATCTGATTAAAGTATTGTCCACCAGATGATTTCTAGGTACTGTATAATATCAGTTCTTTACAGTAGACATGGTCAAGAAAGAGGCACAGCAAGACTCCATGAATGCTCCTTGTTGTATTAGGGTAGAATAGCAGAATATTGTCAGAATATTTTCCTGTCTTATCTTACATCAGAAAAGTCAGGGATATTTTGAATTTTTTAGCACACTTTAATGTTTCTCAGGATTGTGTCATCTTTTCTGAAAGCAAGTCCACATACCCTTTCCACTGTTCCATTAATGAATTGTTCATTCCTTTTCCATTCCCAAGGCCAGGATTATATTCTTTCACATGTCATTCTGTGTTTATAGTATTTATATTATCTATGTTATATTATATGTATTTTCAGTTTGTATTTTTTGTGTGTCAGAAGCAACAATTAAAATATAAAATATAAGGTTAAAATAATCGTTGGCTTCTGGCCTTTGTGATTGTGGTGATATGCAGACAACAACACATATGTATTCCTGTCTTTTGTGTCCCAATCCATCCACACATGAAGGCATCATGGCAATGTGACAAAACACAATTAATGTTGCTAGTTTCTGGGCAATATCTAATTTTCATTTTCAGTGAACAAAGTATTATATTTATAGAACTTTATTATTTTATGCATTATTGCATTTACCCAATTCAATTTTTCCTTGAAATCCCTTTAGTTTCCAACTTTTTAATTCTAATTACCCATTAGCAGTTGTCTTGCAACCATTCTAGATTTGGTGTCTCTTTTAATTTGCCATATAATTATTCAGTGAATAAAGCTTTTACTTCAAAAGAATAAATACATTTTAGTATTTCATTAATTGATGAATGAAATCTGTGCTCTGCATTTAAGGCAATTATATTATGAGCATTTAACCTTTTTAATGGGGATGTTCTGCTACTTAATTACTATTGTGCATATAATACACCTATAATTTGTATAACATTAACATTCACTGGGTATCTATCAATTCTAATAGTTATCCTGTCATCTTTGAGGTTATAGCTGAATACTCAACAATGTTCTTTTTGAATAGCATTGCCACTCCATTTCTTTATATAGGTTCGTGGCTTGGATCCTATATTATTATCCATTCCAGTATATCTAACTTCCCTTATTTGTAAAACACCAGTTTGGCATGGGTCATTTCAACAATTCCAAGTTTTCTTTGGTCCATAGTATCCATACTCAAACTCCAATTTGTAATCTAAATTCAGCAGGAGCTCTTTATAGAGATATATTAATGAACATAAACAGATTGTATGACAAGTAATTAAGTAGCAGAACATCCCCATTAAAAGGTTAAATGATCATGGTATAGTTGTCTTAAAGACAAAGTACAGTTTTCATCCATCAATGGAATACTAAAATATATTCTTTTGAGTGAAAGCTTTATTATGAAACATACAAGGATAAAAAAAATGGTTCTCTCTAAATTCTCTTCTCTTCAAAAAAATCTAAATTTCTTGAAGAGAATAAAACAAGGAGAAGAAAAGCAGGAATTTCCCTTTTGTTTGTTAAATATAGAAACTCAATTAATTAATAATAGACGCATAGATTATATGTGAAAACTCTTTTTCTTATTTATACATTGTATGTTGCCTTGCTTTTCAAAATGGCTCAAAGATACAAAATAATTATGCAGTTTACAATTTTATGTTTCCTTTTATCAGTAATACAGGAACTCCTTTTCCAATATTGACACTGTCAGTGACTATATTCTTTTGCAGCTTTGGTCTGCTCTTCAACAAATACAAATTTATTTGACAAAGTTCAACACTCCTCTCCAGTAAAGAGAGCATTAATGGCTGGGGAATTCTGGGAGTTGAAGTTCACACATCTTCAAGTTGTCAAAGTTGAGAAACACTGAAATAGAGGAATGATTTATCAGGTGTCATTAGGGATATTTAAATTTATCCAAACATCACAGTCATGTCCACATGATCCAATTAGCAATAAAACTAAACTAGTTTATTTTTGTTTTCTGCATTTGATTTTGGAATTCTCTTTTCTAGATGGGTAGGCTTCCCCACACCTGCAGAGACCTACTTATTTTCACCTCCTTGCTGACTGCTCTTAAGTTTATTTCTCCCCTTTGATCCTAGCCTTGAAGGGTGGATCAGGAGTAGAGGTGATAATAAGCACACACACATCTAGTGGTTAAATGAGGGACTTTATTGTGGACACTATAATACTGATGCTGATAGTGTACCATGGTGTAAGATTATATAGAAGTGAACTATTATTTACAAACTTAATATGTACATAAAAGTATAAGTGATATAATAAATCAAGTCTGAACCACCTTATTCTTCCTCTTCTCAAGTCTCTATCCCCCATTTTCTGTTTACTTTATTATTCCACTACTTCTTCCTTCCTTACTTCAAGTATTGATACTGGAATATGTCTGTAAGCTTCTTTCTAGCTATTTTGTTGCAGACAAAACCTTTAACTTACACCGTCTAGTCACTGAATCTCCATAAACACAACACAGCTCTTCCTCCTGGTCTCTCCATACACTAACAAGCCATTCCAGATTTTTCCTCCTGTTCCCCCACCACCACCACCACCACCACCATTTCAAGGTAGGAATCTCTGGACTTCACAGGCTCTGCTCCATTCAAAATAAACTAATGTCTTCTTCAGCAGCAAATCCTATAGCATCTGAAATTGCACACCACTGGCCTGCTTTTCCTTGTTCCTTTTATATTTTATAATCAAGACATACTGTATATGGGCCATTTTAAAATCTGTGATAAAGTCATGGATTTTTTTTAGGAAAGGCAGATGACAGCACAAGATCAACAGCATGTAGGCAGAAGATGGAAAATACAAAAGTGCACCTTTAATATTTTCTTCTTTCTGCCTACATGCTGTCAACTGTCAACTGTCTTCTCTAAAAAAAAATCCATGACCTTGCCACAGATTCACAGATCTCCCTCAGTCAAACACATCAACCTACACACATAGTAACAAGGATGATCCTAACAGAATCTCATGCTTCCACTGGAATTACTGAGAATCATTGAAACTATTGGGCTTTCCCCTTACATCAAGGTCCCCAAGGAGGGAATCTTAAATTCATTAATTAATACTCTTTTCTGTAAAAGCAAGCAATTTCTCTCTTCGGCTGTGTTCCCAGGAGGCCCTATGCTGACCTAACCAGAGTAAGCCGTGCTATTTATCCGCAATTGCACACTGAATCTTAAATCAGATTATGAAGTTTATCATATGATCAAAAGTCAGGCTGTTATAATTTGGATTTTTGTGGCTAAGCCTCAACCTCTGTCTGGATAAAGTATAGCATGTGATAGTTGGGGGTTGTAATAGCTTTTTGGCTTAGCATGTCATGTGAACACAGCCTTTTTGTGCCAACTGTGCTTTGTAGTGGAGTCACTGGGGAAGTGTTCAAATGCTTTATCCATGAGTTGAACTGACATTTTCTCAGAATATACCAGATGCAGGGTTTTTATCTGAAGAAAAAGAAAAGCTTTACATTTGTAGGATAATACTGAGGTCTGGGGTGAATGTAATTTGAAAAGCTATATTCAAAATCCATCCCTATTTAGCTAATCCTATCTATTGCTCACCTCTTGCAATTTCCAGCTGATTAAATTTCTATCACTGGCTCATCAGCTGCTCTTTGCTGCTTTAGCTTCCCCTTCCAATTGACCATAATACCTAAATTCAAAGGAATTTCTTTTCTCCTTCCCTCCAAATATGCCTCTTAAGTATAATTTATTATAGCTCTTCAGAAATCATCACACCCAAAATGATTATACCATGTTCAGGAATACCTAAAACACATGGGCATAAGCTACCTGAAATGTTTCCTTTTTATTTTTATTATTTGTGTAATGGACAGAGAAACTTGAACAGCTTTCCCATATAGCTCCTTCGAATAGAATGATTATGCCAAAGGAATCTACTAAACTCCAAAGAAATTTCATATTAAAGGTATAAAAGAAATGACAACGGTTTGTGTCTGTGATAATAAACAGAAATAGAAAGTGTTTGACTGATCTTTAATTTACAACATCATTGAATAATTTTCTTAAGTGTAATCAGCCAGATTTAGATGGAACTTGTAATGATTGCTCTCTTTATTGTCTCACGAGACAACCTGTGCTCTGCTGTGTTATGTCAGACATATATCTTTACCTAAATAGAGAAACAGGATGACCACAGGCAGGCAAAAAAAATCAGTGGGAGAAGGAGAGATTTCTGTTTGCTTCCCCATTGAATTTCCTTGTAGAACACTGGCAATGAATATTGGAAATATTTCTTCATTCCATCCCCTTTCCCTCCTGCTTCCTGCCCTCTTCCTTTGTTCCTGTTTCTTCCTCTCTCCTTCCCCTCCCTGCCCCTCCCCTCTCCTTTCCTTCCCAGCAAGCAAAGATGTTTTAGGAGTAATATGCTGAGCCAATTCCTTGTTGTTGGGTGGGTTGGGGTATGAAATAAAATATTGCAAGAATGGCTGGAAAACTATCACAGAATTCTGAAAATAAGAGTGATGTCACTGCAGCAGCAAAAGGCCAGTAGCAGCCAGTAGCACTGAAGCAGCCAAAACTTTCCTCAATTTTATTCCCTTGATTCAAAAATTATTGCCCTATGATGCAACATTTTATCCAAGTAAAGATCATGACAGGATTTTAGTTCCTAGAAGACACAATTAAGTAGTATAAATTATATTTTAACAACATTTACTCATAAGCAAAATCCACTTACTTTAATAGTTGGTTCTCCAAACAAGCATGAATTGAACTGAGGGCAATCTTTTAAACTTCAGGCCAAATATTGTATGTATCTATTTCTGCAAGAGCAGTCCCCTAACAGCATGTTCTGTACTGCTGTGTGGGTGGGTGTAGCTCATAATGGAAAAAGAAGTCCTACATACAGTGGAACAGAACATCTTCTCCAATTTTAAAGACCTTTATAGTTGTCTCCTGTATGAAATCCAATATTTGGAAATTTCAATGGAAAAAGATCCAAAGAGTGTGAAAAAGACAATGCAGGCAACCCACTGTTTAGACTTTCTGAATATCTGTTGATCAATGGTCTTCTTTCTAACTAGGATGAAGAGAGCAGTCAGCCTGTCTAAAATGAACCCAGTACTCCCCTGTATTAAGTAAACTGTCAAAAAGGGGAGGTAATAATTTGAACCCTCCTGATGACAATGCAGTGCCTATCTAGGTACATATTCTTTTCCCTGCTTCATTCTATTGTTTATTGTAATTACAACAGTGTAATTCCATGTTCTTATTTGGAAGGTGTGAAGCATAAATTAAGATAGGGGAAAATCAGTTAATTAAGGCGAGTATTAGTTTGAGGGAGGAGAGGAAATCAATTTGCCATGACCACTATTATTTGCTGATGGGGAAATCATTTCTGGATGGCTGCAAGGAAAAATAAATCATTACTTTCAAAGGTTTATATTCACAACTTATCAATTTAATTATATGCTTTATCATTTCATTTTATTTATTTTTTCATTCAATCCCACCATATATTATGAATGGCTGTGCATAGACTGTGGCAGCCATTTTACGATGAACCAATATTTTATGGCATCCTTGTGAGAGAAATGCTTCTGATGCAACTGGAATTTCTTTGTTTTTTTTCTTGAAGATGTATTGCTTCTCATCCAAGGGTTTTCTTTGGTTCTTCACTTCAGAGAGCCGAAGAAACTTCTTGGATAATAAGAGAAAAGTCTTCAAGGAAAAAACAAAGAAAGTCCAATTGCCTTTTGAAAAAAGCACCTTGGAGACAATCATCACCTAGATGACTGAGAATCTCCATAGATGTCTCCTTAGCTTTCTTTTTGCCTTCATGCCCAAAGTTGTCTATACTGATTATTGTAGGAAAGCTAGATTCCATTCTAAATCTAATAATATCATAGTTTACGCATACATTTTAATCTTAGAAATAGTAGCATTGTTTTTAGATTTCAAATTTGGTTGCATGCTGCCTTTGAAAAGAACAAAGATGAGGTTGTATAATTTTTAAAAAGTATTAAAATATTAAGTCTTTTTAATGAGCAAAGAAAATCTTGAAGTCCACTGACACTTTGGAACATTTATGTAAAGTCTGTAGAAGGAATAAGTTTTCCTTCAGTTAAATTAGCTGTCTTATGGTTTCCATCAAGTTTATAATTGGAGTTTAGATTATGCCAGGCATAGAATTATGAAGAAAAAGTAGCTTCCTAGATCCAGAAAATATGTGTAAGAAGTTAGGCCTACAGCCATATCCCCCTTCATTTTCATAATGTCGCAAAGGAGTAATAAGACTTAACTCTACATTTAAAACTGAAATGAATTCAGGTTTTCTAACAAGTTAGAAGTTGTTTTATGCAAATAGCTCATGTGAAAAAAATGACAGAGGTTTCTCAGCCAGTGAGATTTAACACATATAAAATGAACCATGTCATTTGGCCTTTGGCTAAACCCAGAAAGAGAATCTGGGTCAAGACAATGC
>NW_020717637.1:30116-44391 GCF_900518725.1 Notechis scutatus | reverse complement strand
GCCCCAAAGAACAGGAGGAAGAGCTGCTACCGAGAACGAGGGTTGGATAAAAGTAATCTGAGGGTTAAATAAAACCAGAGGTGGGTATTCAGCAGGTTCTGACCAGTTCTGGAGAACCGGTAGCGGAAATTTTGAGTAGTTCAGAGAACTGTCAAATCCCACCTCCCGAGTCCCAGCTGATCGGCTGGGTCTTCTTTGACATAACAGACATAATAGATAATCAGAGTTGGAAGGGACCTTATAGGTCATCTAGTCCAACCCCCTCCCCCGGCCAAGCGGGAGACCCTACACCATTTCTGACAAATGGCAGTCCAATCTCTTCTTGAAGGTCTCAAGTGATGGCGCTCCCACAACTTCCGAGGGCAACTTCTGTTCCTTTGGTTGATGGTTCTCACTGTCAGAAAGTTTCTCCTTATTTCCAGGTTGAATCTCTCCTTGTTCAGTTTCCATCCTATTATTCCTTGTCTGGCCTACAGAGGCTTTAGTTGTCCTGCGCAGGAGAACGGAGCTGGAAAGCAGGTTAGTGGGTTGGGGAGGGAATGGGGAATTTGCAGTAACCTTCCCCCGCCACGCCCACCAAGCCACGCTCACCAAGCCACGCTCACCAAGCCACGCCCACCAAGCCACGCCCACAGGTCCAGTAATAAACATAAAAAAATGTTGAATCCCACCAATGGATAAAAGTAACTTGAGTCAGGAGCCGAAGTGTAATGTGAGAAAGCATCTCAGAGAAGTCAAAGACTATCCGGTTTGGGCCAATTAAGGTGAAGAGGAGCCTGTTTGAGCTTCTGGCCTTTGGATTAGGCAACCCCGGTGCGGTTGTCCTGCCAGAAAACTAAAAAGATTTCCGCTCCTTTCCAACAGAGAAATTCAGACCGAAGCCCAACTTTCTTTTAAGATGAAAGATCTTTCGCTCCCCCGAAAGGACCCGCTTGTATATAAAATTGCATTAGCCAGTCATTGGCCCTCTCTGCAGACCAGTTTGGCAGGATTGAGATGTAAACCTTGAAACACGATTAATCTTCAGAGCCTTTGGCCCGCTGACCTTCTAAGGGAGCGGGGAGTAAAAACAGAGCTGCAAAAAAGGAGAAATCCCTCAGCGGCCATCACAGTGGACACCGGCAGCTGGCTGGGAAAAGCCGGTGGGGTTTTTTTGGCGGGTGTGTGGGGAGGTCAGCCGGCTGGCAGTAGGGAGGAAGGGCAGGATGGCCATGGAAAGGAAAGGGTTGCCTCTCCCTCTCCAGGCAATATTAGGACCCGGGGTTGCAGCAGCAGGGGTGTCTGGAGGGCCGTCAAGGGTTGGAGGGGTGCAGAGGTGGGTATTCCGCCAGTTTGGACCAGTTCTGGAGAACCGGGAGCAGAAATTTTGAGTCATTCGGAGAACTGGCATATACCGCTTCCGACTGGCCCCGCCCCCCATTTCTTCTCCGCCTCCCAATGAGTCCCAGCTGATTGGCTGGGTCTCCTTTGGTTGCCCTGCAACAGGAGAATGGAGCTGGAAAGCAGGTTAGTTGGGTGAGGAAGGAAGGAATGGGGATTTTTGCAGTATCCTTCCTCCTGGAGCGGAGTGGGAATGGAGATTTTTGCAGTACCCTTCCCCTGCCATGCCCACCAAGCCACACCACGCCCACCAAGCCACGGCCACAGAACCGGTAGTAAAAATGTTTGAATCTCACCACTGGAGGGAGGGATGAACAATGGTCTTGTAGAGAAGGCTCCTATACTGTGTCTCACCGCAGTGGGGCGGGCGGGGAGTGAGTAGAGACTGGCCCCTGGGTATTTGCTGCCATCAATCCTTGATGGGATGGGATGGCCTAGCATAAGATGAGGAGGAGGGAGGGAGGGAGGGAGGAAGAGGAGAAGCAGGAGAAAGAGGAGGGAGGGATAAGAAAGAAGAGGAGGAGGATTAAAGGAGAAGGAGGGGAGGAGAGGGGGATGAGGAAAAGCAGTAGCAGGAAAGGAGGGGGAGAAAGAAGGAGGAGAGAGAGGAGGAGGAGGAGAGGATGGAGAGGAGGGAGGGAGAAGAGAGGGAGAAGGAAGGAAGAAGAAGAAGAAGAGGGGGAGAGGAGAATGAGAACAATGGGAGAGACAGGAGGAGGAGGAGGAGGAAGAGAAGAGGAGAGGAGAATGAAAAGGATGG
Organism: Notechis scutatus; assembly: GCF_900518725.1. Next base: position 42,251 of record NW_020717637.1, on the reverse strand, counting down.
GAGAAAGGAGGAGGAGGAGAATCTAAATTTAAATTCTGCCTTTTCCTCCAGGAATGAAGACAGATTTCTCCTCGTTCTTTCTGCACAGCAAGGTAGGCCGAGTTGAGACAGAAGTGGGCTCAATTGGGTACATTTGAACCCATGTCCCTTCAATCCTAGTCCATCCCTTAATCACTGCACTACCTCTATGTTTTTTTGCTGGGGGCAAACACTCGTGTTTTGACAAAAATAACCCAGCAGAACTCATAACTACATTCCTGTCACAGTAATATCATTGAGCAGTAAAGCACATGGTGACTGTACTTTTCATTTGCTCTGGGGTTCTTTATATAAAACAGAATTTCTAACAGTAAATTAGCCCATCTGAGGCATCTTGAGATTCAAAAAAATGTTGCCCTGTGATCAGGGCTGGGTTTCAAAAATTTTGGCAACGGGTTCTCTGCCCAGTTGCTGGGGGCGTGGCTATGGTGGCTTCCTGCACCATGGCAGAGGGGTGTTTTTGACCTCCCCGGGCTCTGGAGGCTCTCTGGAAGCCGGAAACAGGCCCATTTCCGGCCTTCCCGAACTTCCGGAAACAGGGGTGGGATTCTACGAGTTCGCATCTATTTGCTAGAACTGGTTGTTAACATTCGAAGCAGTTCGGAGAACCAATTGTTAGGAGAAATTACTGGCCTAATCCTGTAAGGAAGGCAGGAAGGAAACATTCTGGTGTTGCTTACCGAAACTGCCTCTCCGTTAACCCTTTTTACGTCCTTGGCGGGACTAGACTTCCTGTCTCAGGAACTTTTCTGGAGTTTTTTTCCCCTCCTTTGCTGGTCCTTTGCTTGTGTGGAGTGACCATTCAAAGTTACAATGGCACTGCAAAAAGGGACTTATGACCCTTTTTCACACTTACGACTGTTGCAGCATCCCCACAGTCATGAGAGGCCGGGCGAGGAGATGCGTGCCTCGATGTGAGTGATGTTGAGTTGGCCACGCCCAGCCAATAACAAGACCACCAAGCCATGTCCACCCAGTCACATGACCACCAAGTCACGCCCACCACCTAAGCCACGCCCACAGAACCGGCTGTTAAAAATTTGAATCCCACCCCTGTCCGGAAGGCCTGTTTTTCACCCTCCTCCAGCCTCCGCATGCGCCCTGCACTTACCTGCATCCAAAATGGGCCATGTGGGGACTCCTGGGAAGGGAGGGGAGGGGTGGGAGGGGCCAGCCAGGAGTGGGATTGGGGAGGGGGGGTCTTTGAACTGTGCAGAATCTTAGCTAAGGGCTCTCCTGAACCCCTGCGAACCCCGCCGGCGGCCCAACCCTGCCTGTGATGCCCTGTTGTGCCCTGGTAAAGGTTACAAACAGTCAGAGTTGTAATAGCACAGGTAGTCCCCCACTTACGACCACCATGGAGCCCAACATTTTGACCAAGACACCTTGTTCGGGAAGTTACACCTCATTTTTACCCCTATTTGGTTTTGCCGTGGCTGTTAAACGAATCACTGCAGTTGTTAAGCTAATCAGACAGTTGTGAAGCGAATCAGGCTGTGATCACGAGAATGCTGCAAGGGTCATAAGGGTGAAAAATGGTCACTAAGCAAATGGTTGTAAGTTGAGGACTTACCTGGGAGAGTGGCCTCTTTTCCTCGTGTCTCTGCACCCCTTATCTGAGCTGTTAGCCCTGCTAGGTAGGTCAGAAACGGTGTAGGGTCTTCTGCTTGGGCCGGGGATTGGACTAACTTCTTGTTAATCTGACCAAGCAAAAAGAAATCAGGCCCAGAAGAAGGGTGAAACACTCAAAGCAAGGAGTGGCTTCATAATTAAAATCTTGCAAGTCACTAAACGAATGGTTGTAAGTTGAGGACGACCATCTATAGCATTATTTAGTGTGTTTTTTTTTCCTCGACTTTGCACCATGTCTACAACCTGGTCAATGAGACAATGACGGTCAGTCTATAGTTTTGCACTTGTTTTCCGTGGGGAAAAGGTGCCCTTGAACCCGCATCTTCACACTCTCCTGGTCCAGCAATAAGCAATAAATCACAATAATCATTAACAGCAGGAACCAATAGGCAGAGACATCCCTGTTGTTCTCTCTATTGATTTATAAGATTGATTGACTATGTCAATCCCCCAGGGGCATACAAAGCAAAACTTAATAACAAAATAATATCTAACGATAATTTAAAAACCCCACCTCCTGCCCTTACACTCGCTGATTAAAAGCTCAGCGCTAAAAAAAAATCCCCATCCTTAATCCAATCAACTAGCTTGCCACATCTGGGTTTTCATGTAGTCCTCCACTTATCATCATCCGTTTTAGTGACCGAAGTTACGTTAACATGACAGTTTTTCACCCATACGACCCTAATAACGAAATAATATCAAACGGTAATTGAAAAACCCCCATCTCCTGCTCTTACATCCACTGATTAAAAGCTTAGCGCAAAAACAGAATGGAATGAATAAGCTGGAAGGGACTTTGGAGGTCTTCTAGTCCAGCCCCCTGCTCAAACAGGAGAACCTATACCAATTTAGATAAATGACTGTGTAGACTCTTCTTAAAACATCCAGTGATGGAGTGCCCATAATTTCTGAAGGCAAGCTGTTCCTCTGGCTAATTGTTCTCACTGTCAGGAAATTCCTCCTTAGTTCTAAGTTGCTTCTCTCCTTGATTAGTTTCCATCTGTTGTTTCTTGTCCTGCCTTCTGGTGTTTTGCAAAATAAATTGACCCACTCCTCTTTGTGGCAGCCCCTCAAATACTGGAATACTATCATGTTGCCCCTAATTCTTCTATTTTTTTAGATTAAAAGATAAAGGTTCCCCTCGCACATACATGCTAGTCATTTCTGGCTCTAGGGGGAGGTGCTTGTCTCCGTTACAAAGGTGAAGAGCCAGCACTGTCCGAAGACGTCTCCATGGTCATGTGGCCGGCATGACTAAATGCCGAAGGCGCACAGAACGCTGTTACCTTCCCACCAAAGTGGTCCCTATTTTTCTGCTTGCATTTTTTTACATGCTTTCGAACTGCTAGAAGCTGGGACAAGGAACGGGAGTTCACTCCATGACGTGGCGCTAGGGATTCGAACCACCGAACTGCCCACCTTTCTGATCGACAAGCATCCCTGTTTTTTTAGACTAGCCAAACCCAAATCCTGCAGCTGTTCTTCGTATGTTTTGGTCTCCAGGCCTTTGATCATCTGAGTTGTTCTTCTCGGAACTTTTCCCAAAGTCTCAACATCTCAAAATCCCCACCCTTTAATCCAATCAAGCCATCAAACCAGCTTGCCACGTGTGGGTTTCATCTACAGGTGGTCCTCAACTTATCATCATGCATTTTAGTAACCGTTCCAAGTTACAACGGCACAAAAAAAAATAATAATTTGTGAATCATAGGATGTTTGCAGCATCCCAGTGGTCACGTGATCAAAATTTGGACACGAATTTTGGGTGACGGGAGGCACACGTGCATGCACATCAGAGCTGAACTGGGACAACGGCTTATGTGCCATCAGAGAGGGTGTTGCGTGCCACCTCTGTCACGCATGCCATAGGTTCGCCATCATAGATGATAGGCTCAAGACCATCATTGAGAGACTTGAACATTGAGCCCTATCTAACAAAATGAAATTCGGTGTAAAGAAAAGTCGAGTCCTACACTTAGGCAAGAAAAACCAAAAGTACAAATATAGACTGGGTGAAACCAGCTTAATAGCGATAACTGTGAGATGGATCTTGGAGTCTTAGTGGACAACCAGCCAAATAGGAGCCAGCCGTGTGCAGCAGCAGCCAAAAAAGCCAATGCAATCCTAAGTTGCATTAACAGGGGGATACAATCGAGATCAAGGGAAGTACTAATACCACTCTATAAAGCCTTAGTAAGACCACACCTAGAGTACTGCATCCAGTTTTGGACACCACACTATAAAAAAGATGTTGGAAGTCTAGAAAAAGTACAGAGAAGAGCAACCAGGATGATTAAGGGACTGGAGACTAAAACATATGAAGAATGGTCGCAGGAACTGGGCTTGGCTAGTCTAGTGAAGAGAAGGACCAGGGGAGACATGATAGCTGTCTTCCAGTATTTGAGGGGCTGCCACAGAGAGGAGGAGGGGGTCAAACTATTTTCCAAGGCACCCGAAGGCCAGACAAGGAATAATGGATGGAAACTGAACAAGGAGAGATTCAACCTGGAAATAAGGAGAAGTTTTCTGATAGTGAGAACAATCAACCCATGGAACAGAAATTGCCTTTGGAAGTTGTGGGAGCTTCATCACCAGGGGTGGGCTTCAAAAATTTTAGCAACTGGTTCTCTGCTTGGTTGCTGGTTGGGCGTGGCCATGGTGGCCTAGTTGGCCTCTTGCACCACAGCGGGGGGGGGGGGTTCGCCCTCCCCGGACCCCGGAGGCCCTCTGGAGGCCAGAAATGGGCCTGTTTCCAGCCTTCTGGAGCTTCTGGGAGGCCCATTTTTCACCTTCCCCGAGGCTCCGCGTGGGCCCTGTACTTCAAAACAGGCCACGTGGGCACTCCTGGGAGGGGAGGGGCAGGGTGGATGGGGCCAGAAAGGGGTGGGATTTACCGATTTGCCAACTCGGCAATTAAAAATTATCAAATTAGCTACCGGTTTGCCCAAACTGGGGCAAATAGGTAGCAGCTCACCCCTGTTCATCACTTGAGACTTTCAAGAAGAGACTGGACTGCCATCTGTCAGAAATGGTATAGGAACTCCTTCTTGGGTAGGGGGTTGGACTAAATGATCTACAAGGTCCCTTCCAACTCTGTTAATCTATCTATTAAAAAAAAAAAGACTACCTGTAGTTCCCAGCAGTTTTTCTAAGCTTTCAAGTAACACCGTTCCTTCAAGTGAGAATTGTACATTCCACTTCGTATTGGAAAACGTATTTATAGAAGTGTTTTTATTACTTGAACAAAATGGCCCGACAGTCAATTGCACTAAATCACCATCAGTCAATTGCAAAAGGCAGCTTGACTTGGAACATCTGACATCCGACCACATGGTTTTTTTCCGCAGGTTTTCTAGGTATCAAGTATCAGCGTTAATTGCGTCCTTCAAACAAGAATCGTACCTTTCACTGCAGATTGGAAAGTGTATTTATAGAAGTGTTTTTACTGTGATTATTACAGCTCAGACAGTACCGATCAGAGATTATGGATAAATGCTCACTTAAAATGACGGAGACTGGAAATAGAAATGAAGATTTTTTTTTCAACGATGTGTGGGAACTTGGAAGAAGACGACTAACAAAGGGAAATTAAATAAACCCAAGACTTTGGAAAACGATGTTTTGACATTCTACACAGTGTGAGGAACGAAAATAAATCTTAAGTTGTAGAAATGCCTATTGTAAAAGTCCTCTCATAGTTACGTTGGGAGAAAAATATGTGGCAGTTACCTAGTGGTTAAAGCATCAGGCTAGAAAACAGGAGACCGTGAATTCTGATCTAGTCCTTAGCCATGAAAGCCAGCTGGGAGAGTTTGGGGAAGGAAGGAAGGAAGGAAGGAAGGAAGGAAGGAAGGAAGGAAGGAATTCAGACACTCATATTTATGACGGTTACAGCGTCCTGGGGGGGGTTGTCATGTGATCCCCTTTTGCGGCCTTCTTGCAAGCAAAGTCAGCGGGGAAGCCAAGATTCCCTTAACAACCATGTTACTAACTGAACAAGGAATGCCGTGATTCGCTTAGCACCTGTGGCAAGAAAGGCCATCAAATTGAGGCTAAACCCATTGAACAACTGCCTCACTTAGCAAGAGAAATTTTGGGCTCAATCGTGGTCATAAGTCGAGGATTAGCCTGTGCTGCTATGGGCTGAGTTTTTATTCTGCATTCTGCACCTGAGCCACCGACAGACCAGAGAACCTCTTACTTCCCAGCCCTGCTATTTTCCTTTTAACAATAGTTTGCACAAAGAGGTAAATAAAACCACCAGGAGTTTTTCCATAGCTGTTTCATTTGCTATTTGCAACACAGTCAGCTGTTGTTAAGAAACAGAAATACACCGGCTTTAAAAAATATAATATAATTTGCAGGTAGGAGGGGATACAAAAAATGATTGCAGAGCTTGATTCTTTTCTCAAAGAACATCTTTTTCTGTGTTTTTTAAAAAGCCAAGATTGACATCATACAGAATACAGAATAACAGAGTTGGAAGGGACCTTGGAGGTCTTCTAGTCCAACCCCCTGCTCAAGCAAGAAACTCCATACCATGCCCAACAAATGGCTGTCCAGTCCTGTGTTAAAAACCACTTTCTGGTGCTTCTTAACCTGCAATTGGTTGGTAGGCAGGGGGCAAAAAAGTCAAAATGGAGGCCCATGGTAACACATCTCCTGTAAAAAGAGCAGGCCTGTGATCATAGAGTCGCTTCTCTGTGATCATAGAGTTTTAGCTGCCATTTTGACTTTTTTTTTAAATACACACAAACATTCCTGTGACTTCCAAACTATCATTACCCCAATTTTATGTAATGTAATGAGAGAAAGGGGCATTTCTGAACTCGACATTTCTGTTAAATCGGTGTTTCTCATCCTTAGCAATTTTTAAGATGTGTGGACTTCAGCTCCCACAGTTGGCTGGGGAATTCTGGGAGTTGAAGTCCACATGTCTCTAAATTGGTAAAGATGAGAAACACTTGGCATAATCTTCTAGAAATGCATTTCCTTTACTTGAGATGGTTCTTAATCAATCACTGGGGAAATGGGCCTCTCTAAGCCCATTTCTGTAATAAGGAGGCGGGAGCCAGTTCGAATCCTCGCCACCTCACAAGATGCACTAAATGCAACGGTGCTTGTTAACTTGAAACATGTCAACATCTTGTCTTTCCTTCTGTTGTCTCTTTCTCAAACCACAAACAGGCCTGTTTCAGAATGGCACCAATTGTATCATCCACGTTCAAGGTGATTCACTGTGATGACCCGGGGCATGGCACAAAGGCAACACAGTCAGATAAGCAATAAGAGTCCCTTTATTATCTCCAACTTTGCCCCCAATGTCCAGGTTACCTTCTGGCTGGAGAAAAACTCTCCCAGGAACAGCCTTTGGCTGCACTCTGGAAAGAATGCAGAGAAGAGCAACCAGGATGATTAGGGGACTGGACTGGAGGCTAAAACATACGATGAACAGTTGCAGGAACTGGGCCTGGCTAGTCTAGTGAAGAGAAGGACCAGGGGAGACATGATAGCAGTCTTCCAACATTTGAGGGGCTGCCACAAAGAAGAATCAACTTGTTTTCCAATGCACCTGAAAGCCAGAGAAGGAATAATGGATGTGTAGAAAGTTAACACCCACCCCTCCCAGGAGAATGAAATATTTTGAGAAATATTAAGAAGGCAGAACTTCCCTGGATGAGAAATGGAGAAACATGCTCTTGGAAAGCAGCCCCCACCTTTCTTAATACCCCTCAGCAGATGTCAGCACTTAAGAGATGAAGAGATAGCTAGCTCTATTCATAGGCAAAATTTCCCTGCAGCAAGGTCTAAACCAAGAGTCTTCAAACTTGGCAAGTTTAAGATTTGTGGACTTCAACTCCTAGAATTCCTGAGCTAACATGACTGGAGGAGGAATTCTGGGAGTTGAAGTCCACAAGACTTAAAGCTGTCAAGTTTGAAGACCCTTGGTCTAAACAAAGGTAGGATTAGCCCTAAGCCACAATAGGAACTGCCCAACAAGCCCCTTCATTGCATCAGCCAAACTTCAACCAAACCTGGGAGCTCAGATAACCTACAGAACCAGCTATGACCCCTACAACAGCCAATAGAATACATGTTCTTGTACAGGAATAGGAAGCTCAAGGTCAAAGCCCAAGAGAAGGTATAAAAACCCCTCACTCTCCACTCCATGTGGTCAGCTACCCAGAATCCAATATGCTTGCTTGGTGGTTCTGCTTCATCATTAAACCCCCTTTCCAATCAACCTCCATGTTGTCTCCAGGGCCTTTCTTCCGGCTTGGAACTGGAACTGGATATTTCTTCCAACAGGTGGAAACTGAACAAGGAGAGATTGAACCAAGAAATAAGGAGACATTTTCTGACAATGAGAACAATCAACCCATGGAACAGAAGTAGCCTTCAAAAGTTGTGGGAGCTTAATCACTGGAAGCTTTCAAGAAGAGACTGGACTGCCATTGGTCAGAAATGGTGTAGGGTCTCCTGCTTGGGGTGGGGGTGTGTGGACTAGATGACCTACTAACAAGGTCCCTTCCAACTCTGTTAATCTGTTAATCTGATTGGCGCCTTGGGTTCAATCCCAAAACATCTGAAGCACCATTTGGATTGGATACCATCACCATTCAATCCCCACTGGTCAATTGCAAAACACAGCTTTTCTTGAAGCAATTTACATCCTGTGACATTGTGTTTAATATTATTAAACAACAGCATCTGTCTACCCCAAATCCTTCGGAAGGATAGGTATACACAAAAAAAATGTCAAAATCCAGTCTAAACATCTGGCTGACTTTGCGACCAAATATTGGTGTGGTTCCTAGTTAACTTGGCTCTGCTTTTTGGTTCGTAAATGCTTAATTATCTTAGCTGATTAGCTAAGTTTAATTAGGTAATTAAGCTTAGTTTAGCTTAGACTTAGTTTAAGCTTAATTTAGTTAGCTAATGAGCTAAGCTAATGCTTAGCTTGTAATGCTTTTTTTAGCTAGTAATGCTCAGCTGTGTAATTCCGTCCAGCCAAATTAGTAAATATCCCAATTGTATTTTAAACTGGGTTTGCAATTGGCCCTTTTTCCTCTTCCTGTTAAGAAACAGATGAGGGTTTAAGCCACAGCAGCAGTGCACAACATAGGGGGTTTTGTTGATGAGGTTTTAAGATCAGGAAGATGGTTTAGAGAAACTTGGAAAGTAAAGAGGAAATCATTTGCTTATTAACAAGCCTGTGATAATGAGATCTCTGAATTGTTTGATCATCTTTCTTCTAGACCAGGAGTCTCCAGACTTGGCCACTTTAAGACTTGTGGATGACAACTCCCAGAATTCCTAAGCCAGCAAATAAAATATTAGCCATAAGGAAAAGCCTCAGAAAAGCCAAAAGACCAAGAGGCTAATTTAAAAAAAAACTGCCTGGAGCCCATTACATATTCCAGCCAGACACCTAAAGAAAACAAGAAACTAACTGCAGATGCCGGCACTTAAAGAGAGAACAAGTTTATTGAAAGAGGAAACCAACTATCTAGATGGCTCTATTCATAAGCAAAGCAAATACTGCCAGCAGAAGTCCATTCAAGACAGGATATTTCGAAACCCCTTAGCAGAAATTTCGACCGCTAACAGAAGCCGAGTGATAGGATTAGAGATAGCAGCCCCTCACCCAAAAATGTAACACAGGACATATGCCATCAATCTCAATAATAATTGCCCAACTCACTTTCAGAACACAAATGATTAGGATTAAAATTGATATAAAGATTAAATGTAAATATGTATATATTTGTGTGTGTGTATATATATATATATGCTTATACTGTTTAAATGATATTTTGTTCATATAACTATGTAAAGACTGACATGCCTGTCAAAGAAAGATCATCATCTTCAAGATTATTTAAAGTTTATTTTCAATAAAAAATATTTAAAAAAAAAAAAAAGAACACAAAGCTCATATTGCACAAATCCCCAAATTCAAAGTTACAGAAACTACCCCTTGTTTCCCCGAAAATAAGACCCTGTCTTATTTTTATTTTTTTGGCCACCAAAAAAGGCACCAGGTCTTATTTTGGGAGGATGTCATCCACTGACTAACCTCACTTGCACGCGTCACCCCTGGCCTCCATCTTGCTGTCAGAGGCCTTCAGGAACTTCTTCTTCTGCAGCCGATAACAGAGTTCAGGATCGATCCAGAGCTTTGTTATCAGCTCCAGAGGCCTTCAAGAAAGCCTTGCCAGCCTTGCCGGCTGCAGAAGAAACGGGCCGTAAGGCAGGGGTCAGGGTGTGCCAGGCCTGGCTACAACTGTCCAAAGGTAAGTAGTAGGGCAGCTCCACACACACCCATCCCCACCTTAGCTTAATTTTTACCCGTCCACTCTGGAGTGGGTGGGATCTTAATTAGGGCTTATTTTGGGGGGTAGGGCTTATATTGGGTGCCTGTGTAAAAAAATCAAACTAGGACTTACTTTCAGGGTAGGTGGTATTTTGGGGGAAAACAGGGTATAAAGATCCATCCACTCATTCAGTCCTTTGGTCAGCTGTCCCAAAACTGCACTCTGTAGGTTTTGCTTCGTCAATAAACAAAATCTTTCTTCCCAATCAGCTTCCATGTTATCCCCAGCTTGGAACCGGAACTGGATTTTTCCTTCCAACAGGAATTCCAGGAAGCTGACATCCACACATCTTGCTAAGAGTGAAATGCTGGTTTAACAGATATTTGGATTTCACACTGGCATGTATTTATGACTCCCAGATCCCTCTCACAGTTCCTGCTATTGAGCCTGGTTTCACCCAGTCTATATGTGTAATTTTGGTCATAAGTCGAATACCCCCTGTATATAACGCCTGCAACAACAACAAAAAAAAACCCCAGCTTTATTACAGAGCTCTCCTTTCTCCTGGTTTTTTAACATTTAAAATTCACAGGCTGTTCATTGATTCCCACTCAAACCGTTCTGGGAGAAATTTGTTGCCACCACTTTGAAAGTTCAAAGCAGCAATTTGTTCAGTCGTTGTTTTTAATTCTCCCTTCTCAAATCAATCAACACGCCAAAGGGCCATCCTCTGAAGGTATTCATCTTGGATTTGCAGTACAGGTAATAGTCCTCAACATACAACTGCAAAATTTGTATAAGATGTTTTACAGGTGGCACTTTTTCCCGACAAGAATAGCAAGAAAGTTCAAGAATAAATCTGAAAAATGCTGGAAATGTCATCAGATACCTGGCTCATACTACCATATGTGGTGGACTTGTGAGGACGCTAGAAAATACTGGACTAAAATTCGCATGTGGTTGGAAAAAATGACAAAGAAACACATAGACTTGAAACCAGAGATCTTTTTATTGGGAACCTTACCTGATACATATCGTAAAGATTTGAAATACCTGATTGTAAATGTATTAACAGCGGCTAGGATTGTATTTGCTAAAAACTGGAAAAATGAGAAAATACCATTGCAGGAAGAAATTATTAAGAAAATATTGGAATGTGCTGAAATGAGTAGATTGACATTTGAAATCAGAGAACAAGAGGATAAACAATTCTATAAAATTTGGGACCTTTTCTACCAATGGTTAGATAATAAAATACAATAATAGAATATTTAGAATTTTAGAAAATAACGAATATATAAAGATTTATTTCTTTTCTTTTTTGATATTATATTTATAAAATGTTATTAGGATAGATTTGGTATGACTATATGATTTGTTATAAAATAAACTAAGTAAACTATAGTTATCTCGTAAAGTATGAATGAATAAAATCATGGTCAAATGATTGTTTAATAGTGATATTAGGGTATATAATTTCTGATTGACAATATGAGATATTATGTAATGTTACTGTAATTGCGACCACGAAATGGATGCACAAAAAATTGGTAAACCAACCGATACACTGTTTGTATATTTATGAAAGACAGTTGGATGTTTTTATGTTTTGTCTGTTTTGTTTGTTTTTAAAAATCAATAAAATTGTTTTCAAAAAAAAAAAAAACCATACAACTGCAATTGATCCCAGTGTCAGGGCTCCGACAATCCACCCCCATTCGAATCACAAGTCTCTAGTCGCATCTCTCAGAGTTTCTTTTAAAAAATCATTTGTTAGGAGTGAACATGTCGGCGTTACCTGGGTGCAGCCGACACTGAGACACATCATTCATCTCACCCTTGACCCTGGTCTTCCCCCCTCCCCCTGGATGTATATTCTCCAATGGGACACATCCATAGCCAAGAGTCATCAATCATGCTCTCCAGTAATAATCTTGTGTGCCAGCAGCTTCAGCCGCCTAGCATCTATGAAAATATTTAAGGTATGTATTACTCCCCCCAATCCCTTTCTGCTGACAACTCTAAAAGACCAGAGAAATATTTTTGAGTTGACATTCAGGATTCCTGTGGCTAAGCGGGGACATTTGTGAAGGCGGTTTTGCTCCATTTTGTGACTTTTCTTGCCACCAGTTGTTAAGGGAAT
>NW_020717636.1:9117-39135 GCF_900518725.1 Notechis scutatus | reverse complement strand
TATATATATATATATATATATATATATATATATATATATATATATATTCTGAGGTTCTCGCGGGTATTTGTATGTGGATCTTTGGTTATTCGGATTTTCTCCCGCGTAAAATTGGAAGTATCTAGGCGACGTTTCGATGAAGTCTCATTCATCATCTTCAGGCTTGTGTCTTCAGCTTTGTGCTTATCAGAGTAATGTGAGCTTGCAGCTGCTTCTTCCTTTTAACTGCTAGTGGGCGTGTGACTTGATTGGGTGGGGGCTTGGCTGTGTTCTGATTGGGTGGGGGGGTGTTCTCATTGGTTGGGGGTTTGGCTGTGTTCTGATTGGCTGAGGGGTTGGCTGTGTTCTGATTGGCTGGGTGTGTGTTCTGTTCAGGTGGGGGCTTGGTTGTAGCAACATTTCGGCAGAATCTCATCTGCCATCATCAGGCTTCTGGTTGTGTCCGTCTGTGAGTCAGGAACACAATGTTGCCAACCAATCAAGACACAAAAAGAGCCACTAAACAGACAGAAGATATTAGAAACACCAATCAAGCAGAACACAGCAAACTCCAAGACCAATAAACACAGACCTAGATTCCCAACCAATCAGGATGAAGAAAAAACCATTCTGGCACAGCAATAGGCTGCCCCAAATTTAAAACTGAAACAACTGTGGGGGCCTGACTCACAGACGGACACAACCAGAAGCCTGATGATGGCAGATGAGATTCTGCCAAAACGTTGCTACAACTTTAAAAGCACAACTACAATGGCGTGGGAAAATACCCGAACAAAGCTGAATGCCTATATATATATATATATATATATATGTGTGTGTGTGTGTGTGTGTGTGTGTGTGTGTGTGTGTGTGTGTTTTCTGAGGTTCTCACGGGTATTTGTATGTGGATCTTTGGTTATTCAGGTTTTCTCCTGCGTAAGATTGGAAGTATCTAGGCAACGTTTCGATGAAGTCTCATTCATCATCTTCAGGCTTCTGTCTTCAGCTCTGTGCTTCTAAGAGTGATGTGAGCTTGCAGCTGCTTCTTCCTTTTAACTGCTAGTGGGGGTGTGGCTTGATTGGGTGGGGGCTTGGCTGTGTTCTGATTGGGTGTGGGTGTGTTCTTATTGGTTGGGGGTTTGGCTGTGTTCTGATTGGTTGGGGGGTTGGCCATGTTCTGATTGGCTGGAGGTGTGTTCTGTTCAGGTGGGGGCTTGGTTGTGCTCAGGTTGGTCTTAGTTACTGGGGGATTTGAACTGGTGAGCTGTGATCTTGCTGTTTGGCTTCGAGTTCGTGGTCGTGCTGCATCTTCATGGTGGGGGTCAGTTCGCTTCATGTATGGCTCAGAGGGGTTTGAAGTGGGTAGTGATTCAGCTGCAGTGCGGCTTCTGGTCTGTGGTCGTGTCTCATCTTCTGTGTGGGTGTGAGTCTGCTTTTTACGTGGAAGTGTGGTGGTGGCTTCTTGTGTGGCCCTCGTGGGTGTGGGTCTGGTGTCATTCATCATGTTAGGCACTCGTCTGTTCATGAGGGCGGGTTTCCAAATGGCTGGTAAGCGGGAGGTGTCATCTCTTTTATTCATGCTGTGTGGGCGTTTTTCTATCTCTATGGCTTCTCTGATTATTCTGTTGTTGAAGTGTTCGGTTTTGGCGATAGTTCTGGTATTTTTAAAGTCAATCTCATGTCCTGTGGCTTTGAGGTGTTGGACCAGGGAAGAGGTCGGTTCTTCTTTTTTGATTGAGTTCTTATGTTCTTCAACGCGTGCACTTATTCTTCTTTTAGTTTGTCCAATGTATGTGGCATAGGCAATTCTTGCTGCTGTCACTATATGTACTATAATATATTTGGTTTTTTTATTGAATTCTCCTCTAATTATTCCTAATAAAAACATTTCGGGTTTGAGACCTGTAATTTCCTGTAACCAATTTTTTATTTTTACCCAATGTTTCCTTGCTTCGGGGCACAACCACCACTTATGAAAGAAGGTACCGTGTTTTTTTTTTACACTTCCATCATTCTGGGCTCATGTTTGGATATATCTTTGCCAATCTTGCCAGTGCTAAATGCCAGCGATAAAACATTTTATAAAGATTTTTTTTATAGGCAGCAGACATTGTTACTTTTTCCCATTCTTCTAATTGAATATTATACCCAAAATTCCTTGCCCAAGCAATCATAGATCCTTTAACTATTTGTTCTTCCCTATCGAATCTTAACAGATAGTTATACATTTTCGTTATTAATTTCTCTTCTGGTCCTATAGTAGAATTTTATCTAATTGTTGTTTTTCCCTATCAATGCCGTATTCTTCTAAGTCTTTTTTATATCTTGTTTGTAGTTGTAAATATGGCCACCAATCTATACTTATTCCTTGTTCTCTCAATTCTTGATTTGTTTTCAGCCTTTCTTGGTTATCTAATAACTCACTATATCTTATCATTTTGCCATCCTGTCTGCAAATCATGGCCATCTATTGTTAAAATTCTTTTATTATTCAAATGTATCAACTCCCTTATCCATGCTAGGGCCGCGGCATGATAATATAACTCCCAATCTGGGAGTCTGAAGCCACCTCTACTCCTGCTGTCCTGTAAGTTTCATTTTTATTCGGGGGTTTTTTCCTAGCCATACAAATTTTATGATTACTTTATTTAACTCCTCAAAAAAAATTATCTAATTTTATAGGGATTGTTTGAAACAGATATAACCACCATGGTAGAATATTAATTTTAACTGAGGCAATTCTTCCCAATAACGATAACTGTAGTTTCCCCCATGTTTCCAAATCTTTCTTTCTTTGTTGCATTAGTTTATTATAATGATCCTCTTTTATCGATGAGCATCTTGCCGTCAGCCATATTCCTAAATATTTAACCTTTTTTGTAATTTACAATTCAGTTTTCTCTTCCAGTTCTCTTTTCTGGTTATCTGTAAGATTTTTCACTAATATTTTGGTCTTTATTAATTTTGAGGCCTGCTACTTTACCGAATTTTTCTACTTCTTGTAATAAAATTGTTCCTGTATCTATTGGGTGTTCTATAAAGAATACTAAATCATCTGCAAATGCCTGGATTTTGTATTCTTCTTTTTTAATCTTAATTGCTTTTATTTCTTTTTCTTTTTGTCTAATCTGCAATAATAAAATTTCTATTGAGAGGTCCCAGATATTTCTACAGGGACGCTGGCATTTTGGTGGGAGGAAGTGGGGAGGAATGGAGTAATCTGTATATGAAGCTTCTGTTTCTGTTTCTTGCATTACTGTGTTAATCTCTATATGAAGTTTCTGTTTCTGTTTCCCTGCAATGATGTAGTGTGGGAGGGGTTTGGTTAGCATAGCTTTAAATAGCTGGTTTTAAGTGAGAAGCTTCAGTTCTTGCCTAGATCTCTTGTTATTACAAACCTTTCAATAAAAGCTCCTTTTGGAACAACTGCAGTTTCAAGAGTCCCGCTTGCTTGGGAAGATTGGAGAAGCAAGACCTTACACATTTGTTAAGGTCTTGGGATTTAAGAGCTGACCAGCAGTGAAGCTGATGTAATATAGGCTGATGTAATAAGAATGATTCAGCATAGCATGGGTATATTTCTGTATATAATTGTTGTATATAAACCACTGTTGAATGTATAGTCTCTGTGTGCTGTGTTTTGCTCCTGGGTTGTCTCATAATAGTAGTCACGCTGCAAACGCTCTGACAGGTTATGGGGCCCAGTATAGAGAGAAGGTCAGAGTGACTGGAAAGCCTAGAGAGAAGAGAAACCCAGTGTGAGCTTGCACCAGAGTAAGTGGTTTAAATCGTGGTTAGTGGCTTGTGGAGGATACCAGGCAGCATGGCCTCCATCGGGATAATGGGAGGAGTTTTCTTGGTGTCTCGGCTGAATGAGACAAACTATCTCTCCTGGAATGTGAAGATGGAGATGTACCTGCAGAGGGAGGAGTTGTGGACGATTGTTGCTAATCCACCAGCACTCCTGGATGATGGGGACCAGAGGAAAAATGAAAAGGCATTAGCCAGCATAATTTTGGCTTTGGAGGACAGTCAGCTGATACACGTGAGGGGGCTCCAGTCTGTGAAAGATTGCTGGGAGGCGTTGCACAGTGTGTATGTGAGAGAAACTGCGTGCAGTAAAGTGTTGCTGACTAGGAGACTGTATAAGACTATAAGGCATAGCTGAAGCCAGGGGAGTGTATGTCTACATATCTGCAGAATATGAGAAGGACATTCCTTGAGTTGGAAGAAAGAGGAATGACATTTACTGAGGCACACAAGGTGTATGTTGTGCTCAGTTCCTTGGACAGTTCATGGGACGTTCTTGTGACCTGTCTAGAGTCCATGCAAGAGCAGGATTTAACCATGGCATATTTAACTGTTCGGTTGTTGGAGGAGGAGCAGAAACGGCTGGACAGGAGACCAGGAAAGGGAGGAGAGAGCATTCAGCACAGACCAGCATCTACAAAGGTCCAGGATGGCGGCAGAGCAGCTGAGACAGTGAACTTTGTGAAGAGATGCTACACGTGTGGTTCTACTGAGCATCTTCAGAGACGCTGCCCTGAGAGGAGGATCAAAGGAACAGCAAGACAAGGGCGCAGGACTACTCAGCACATGTGGAGCAGTTTTCCCTTGTAAGGCTGCAACAGGTCAGGATGGATGTTACTCCTCTTCAGCTGCTAAGGACTGAGTCTGTGTAAAGTCTTATTAGCCTAGCTCCGTCCACTCTGGGTAACTCCTCCCCAGTTCTACTCAGTCCTTGGCTGAAGAAGGATGCAACAATTGCCTCTCCTGCCTTTGGTGTTTTTTTCCCAAAGGCAGCCTTGCAAGGGAGAATTCCTCCATTTTAAAAAGAAATACATTTCCAGCCTTCTCCTTTAAAGATTGGCGGCCCCGCTTCTCAGCAGTTTACAGGGCTGCCAAACAGCTGAGGCTGCTCCGGCGATCCAGAGCAGCCTGCAAGGGCCGCAGGGCCCATTTTAGCCCTCCGGGGCGAAGAGGAAGCCTCTACATCAGTGGTCCCCAACCTTTTTTGTGCCAGGGACCAGTTTCACTCAGAAACACTTTTTCAAGGACCGGGGGTGGGGGGGGTGTCCGAGTTTGGTGGTTTGCTTGCAGACGTTTCATTATCTGACTAGGTAACATCTGATGTTGTTACCTAGTCGGGTAATAAAACCTCTGCCAGCAAACCACCAAGTTCAGGGAACGCCAATGCCTCCTCATTGCAACCCTGAGCGACAGATAGTCCCTGCAGGACGGCTGAGAAGCCTCGCCTCTCGGCCCTGCCTTCATCAGCCCCATCCCTCAGGTGTCTCCCTCCCTCCCTCAGCCTCATCCCTCAGGTGTCTGCCTCGTTCCTCTCTCAGTCGCTCTCTCACTCCTCCACCAGCCCAGGAAGAAACTGCTTCAAAGAAGCCGGCAGGGTGGCTTTTCCTGTCGGCGCAGCTTCCCCAAAGCGCCCGTTCACCCCCACCCCGCCGCCCACGGTTCAATCCTCCGTTCTGCCTGCCTGCCTTCGTTTCTGGTGGTTTCGGAGCGCAGCTTCTCCGAAGCGCCCGTTCACCCCCGCCCCGCCCCGCCCCGCCGCCCGCGGTTCAATCCAGTGCTCCGTTCTGCCTGCCTGCCTGCCTGCCTTGGTTTCTGGTAGTTTCAGAGCAGCTTCGGCTGAGAAAAAGAGGTGAATAGTTATTATTCTCAGCCGAAGCTGCTCCGAAACTACCAGAAACGAAGGCAGGCAGGCAGGCAGAACGGAGCACTGGATTGAACCTGGATTGATTGGCGGTGGGGTGGGGGTGAAACGGGCACTTCGGAGGAGCTGCGCCGACAGGAAAAGCCACACCCCCCCCGGCTTCTTTGAAGCAGTTTCTTCCTGGGCTGGTGGAGGAGCGAGAGAGCGACTGAGAGAGGAACGAGGCGGGAGGAAGCCGAAGCCACTGAGCCAGAGAGCAGGACAGGCTTCGGTTGCTTCCTCCCTCCCCTTCTCTCATTTGTGTCCTTGATCCCCGATCCCAGCAGCATTCACCGAAGGCGAAGAAAGCCGCCATTTTTTATTTTTTATTTTCCCTTTGTGGCCCGGTACAGAGTGCTCCACGGACCGGTACCGGTCTGCGGCCCGGTGGTTGGGGACCCCTGCTCTACATGGCCGGACGGCCCTTTCTTCGAAGGCCAAGGATCTCGCCCTCTCTCCAGAGCCGCGGAGTTGTTTTGGGGCTTCTCGCGGCAAAGAGGAAGCCAGACAGCTTTTTTGAAGAGTGGGGGCAGCGGCCACGCCCCAATTAGGCCCCAGGGGGGGGGGGGGGGGTTCACTGCGTTCTTTGCAGCCAGCAGACTCTTTGAGCTGTCTCTGCCCTGCAGAGCAGCAAAGCTGCAGGGAGCCATCTCCCTGAGGAAGAGAACAAGCCTCGTGGCTTGAAGCAGCCATTTGAGACAAGCCTTGTGGCCAGAAGCTGCCATCTTGGGACAAGCCTCACGGTGAGAAGTGGCCATTTTGAACAAGCCTCGTGGGCTGGTGGCCATCTTGAAGATCACCAGTGGCCATTTTGAAGAGGCCTGGCCTGCTTCTTCCCACCACTCCTGCACCTTGTCTCCACCAAGCCCAGTTCCTGCTGCTGCTGAAGGAAGACATCGAAGGGTAGGCGCCTTTTTATTTTTCCGGTGGGGGATTGGTTTCCCTATCCCGAGGTAGACCAGGGCCCTCAGGCTTCCAGCTGGGCCTGGTCTATATCTAATTGCCCTATTAGGCCCAGGAGGGTATGAGTCTCAGTAGGAAGTGTTAAAACATCCTACTGAAGTTGCATAGGGCAGAAGAGAGTGGTGGTTGGAGTGGGGATGGAGAAAATATCCCCTGAAGTCCCTTTATAAATCCCTTTGTGTGCTCTCCTCCTTGCACAGGACTTTCAGTTCAGAATAGGCCTTGCTGTTCCAAGATGGCTGAACCCCCAAGGGAAACCAGAGCTTCTACAGCTGCCAAGCCTCAAAAGGTGGCGCCTGCTGCTTCTACTAAAGGAAAGCAGCCTGTGAAGAAGGCCTCAAAAGCGGAGGAGAAGGATGCTTCCAGGCGCCATCAGGCCATTGAGAAGCAGATAGCCAAGGTGCATCAAGCCTCTACTCGCTGAATACCTGCAAGAGCTACTTCTCCAGCATCACTCATCAGTGAAGTGGATTTGGAGGAGCCTGGACCTTCTTCTAGACCCGGCATCCAGATTTGGTCCCCTGATGTGTCCAGGAGAGGCGCTTCTCCCATTCCCTCTGAAGGAGGCAGTCAGCTTGATGGACTTCAGGGCAAAGTTGTACCTTGGCAAGAGCGTGGGCGCAGTAGGCAGGGGGTGGAATCCTCCTTTCCTTCTACTGCTGCTGGCCTCAGACCAGCTTAGCCTTCTGACCCAGACGTCCCTGTCAACCTACAGATTCTCATCAACAAAGCCATCAGGAAGGGCATCTCAGAAGGCTTGCAGAGAGAGACCCAACATTCTTCTGCAGCTTCTGATTTATCAGAGCGGCGGTCCCGGGTTCAAGATGCTCTCCTGTCGGAAAGAGGTTCCTTTATCCAGGACCCACTTTCAATTGTGGATGTTGATTATGCTCCTGCTCCCTCAGTGGCTCCATCCTTGGTGGGGGAACCTGACAAGCCAGAATCTGACATGTCCACGGAT
The DNA here is from genome assembly GCF_900518725.1 of Notechis scutatus. The sequence continues at coordinate 31,522 of NW_020717636.1, read as the reverse complement.
GAAGGCACTTCCCATGAGGTTCCAGTGTTCACAGGTTGCTTCAAACACACCTTGTTCAGTCCCTTGTTGTTCAAAGCGAGGAACACGGCCAACCTGAAGGGCGCAGATGATGAGGTAGCTACCTCACTTCCTCCTGAGGAGTCAGATGTTCTCTTTGATGAGCCAGAGGTGAGGAAGTGGTCCCATCTGCTAGACTGTTCCTGAAAGTTATTCAGAAACAGCTGGAATCTCCTGCCTCAGGACCCAGTCCCCTGGCTTCCGACCGCAGGTTTTTCAATGTGGGGGCTGAACTAACCAAAATGCTCCAAGTTCCCACTGTGGATGCTCCTATACCAGCTTTGACCTCCTCATTGTCTGCCCCATCTGATCCGGAGGATGTCCTCACGTCCGAGCAGAAGCGGGTTGAACAATCGCTCCAGAGATCCCACCTGGTGGCTGCCTGGGCAGTCAAGGCATCTACTGCAGCATCGTTCTTCACCAGGACGTTGCTCAAGTGGCTGAAGCAGTTGAGAGATAGAATTCCTACGTCAGATGTCCAAGCTCACCAGGACATCAATAAGATCATGGCGGCCATGGAATTCACAGCTGATGCCACCCTGCATGGGGCCAGGTTCGCCACAAAAGCCATAGCTTCCTCGGTGGTGGCCAGGTGCATGTGTTGGCTGCGAAACTGGCAAGCGGATGGCAGGAGGAAATGGAAGTTGGCGTCTTCCCCCGTTCAAGGGGATAAACTCTTCGGTGAGGCCCTCAAGCCTTTTTGGGTGGAAAGCAAGGATAAGCGGAAAATCCTTTGCTTCTCAAGAGGGCGGAGCATCAGGCAGCTCCTTACTTCAAATGTTCTCAGTTCAGAGGGGAAACTGGTTCCAGCTTCCACCGGCCATCCAAGACCCCTTACCAATGCCAGGATCCTCCTCCAGATCATTCAGGCAAGGGCAGACAGCAGTTTGCTGCAAAATGGCCCTTTCGAGGAGGAGGAAGTCACCCGTACCGTCGCCAGCGCTAGTGCACAGTCTATTCCCATTGGTGGCCGATTAGCTTGGTTTGCGGACCAATGGGAGGGAATTACTTCTGACGCCTGGGTTTTGTCCACAGTTAGATCGGGTCTTTCCCTGGAATTCTACTCCACTCCTCCGAGGTTCTTTATCTCCTGCCCAGTATCTAGGGACACAGGGAGAAGGGGCCTGATGGAATCGGCCATCCAGCATTTGCTGGACCTCAGGGCCATTCAAGAATACCCCCTTGTTGTTCAAAGCGAGGAACACGGCCATCCCCCTACACCAACAGGGGATGGGGGTCTACTCCAGGATTTTTGTTATCCCCAAGGCCTCGGGGGGGTGGAGGACAATTCTTGACCTGAAACAACTCAATAAATATGTTGTATACAGGCATTTTAAGATGCACTCTCTTTCTTCCATTCTAGAGACCGTTTGGCAGGGGGACTTCCTCACATCCATAGATTTGACGGAAGCTTATTTACATATTCCTATCTGTTCCTCTCATAGGCAGTTTTTAAAGTTTTGTTACCAAGGGTGACATTTTCAATATAGAGCCCTCCCCTTTGGGTTATCTTCCGCCCCTAGAGTTTTCACCAAAGTTTTGGCTCCCCTTGCAGCGCATCTTCGTTCCTTCCCACTGTGTCTACAGTGTTATTTAGATGATATTTTAATCATGTCTTCTTCCTTTCAAAGGGCTCAGCGGGAACTGCAGGTCACGATGTCGGTGCTGCAAGACCTGGGTTTTTCCATTAATAGGAGAAAGCCATTTCATTCCTTCTACCCGTCTCCTTCATTTGGGGGCCATTATTGACTCGAGTGTGTCAGGTTTTCCTTTCACAGGAACGGCTGGACAGCCTGCAGGGGATGATTAGGGGCATTCGGAGTAAGGATTCTACCCGTTTGGCCCATTTATCTCAACTTTTGGGTAAAATGGTTTCCTATATTGGCATTGTTCCCTGGGCCAGGCTTCATGCTAGGTCCCTACAGTGGTTCTTGTTGCCTCATCAGAGGTCTGGGTTGAGTCATTCCCTTCAGAAGGTAAAGTTGACTAAGCACGTTTTACTTTCCTTCCACTGGTGGCTATCTAGAGCTATGTCCAAAGGCCAATCCTTTAAGGTGGAGACCTGCCTTGTCCTCACGACGGATGCTTCCTTGTCAGGTTGGGGAGCTCACCTGGATTCCCTCTGGGCCCAGGGCTTATGGTCTGTGGAGGAACAGGCCCATAGCATCAATTGGTTAGAGCTCAGAGCAGTCCGTTTGGCCCTGAGACAGTTTAGGCATCAGGTCTCTGGGTCGCATGTCCTGGTTATGATGGACAATGTTGCCACTAAAGCCCATATTAGCAGAAAGGGGGCACCAGGTCCTTATCGCTTATGACAGAAGCTGAAGCCCTGGGTAGATGGGCTGAGCGACACCTTCTGTCTATCTGAGCTGATCACATCTCGGGCTTGGATAATGTTCAGGCGGACTGGCTGAGCAGGACCTCAGTTGATCACTCTGAATGGAGTTTACATCCCTCTTTCTTTCATCAAATTATGCTCAGATTTGGACTGCCAATGGTAGATTTGTTTGCCACCCCTCTTAATTCCCATTACCCAGGTTTTTCTCTGGATATTTCACCCAGGGGGAAGAAGGGACCAATGCCTTGTGTTGTAGCTGGCCTCTGGTCTTGTATGCTTTTCCTCCATTGCCACTGCTTTCAGCCGTGATTCGGAAAATCTTGTTGGAAAAAGCCGAGGTGATACTGGTGGTTCCCTTTTGGCCTCGTAGGCCATGGTTCACTGATTTGATGGGTCTCTCAGTGGCCCACCCTTGGTGGATTCCTGAGGAGGATGTCTCTCTTCTTCAGGTGTCCCTGGTTTACCCGGAGCCCCAGTGGCTACATCTGGCAGTTTGGCGATTGAGTGGGGCATCTTAAAAAGTGCCCACCTCTCCAACAAGGTGATTAAAACCATTCAGACCTCCAGGAGACCCTCGACCATCCATATTTATGAGGCTACATGGCAATCCTTTTCTACTTGGTGTGCCAAGGCTAGCATTGTACCTCTGCAAGCCTTGGTGGCTACTGTTTTGGAATTCCTTCAGGCTGGCCTGGATAAGGGTCTTGCCCCCAACACACTTCGCAGGCAGGTGACGGCTATCTCATCGGTGCTGACTTGTGGGAAATTAGAATCTTTGTCTCAGCACCCTACTGTCCGTAGGTTACTCAGAGGTGCGACCAACCTTTGTCCTCCTATGGTACACAGGTACCCTACTTGGGATTTGCCCAAGGTCCTGCAGTCCCTTACCACAGGGGTCCCCAACCGCCGGTCCGCGGACCGGGACCGGGCCGCGGAACAAGCCTTACCGGGCCGCTGGTTGCTGGGCGCCGGCATCTTTTTTTGTTAAAAAAAGCAATTTTTCGTCAAAAAAGATGGCGGCGCCCAGCTGACGCCGGAACCGGGCCGCGGCGCCCAGCTGACGCCGGAACCGGGCCGCGGCGTCAAAAAGGTTGGGGATCCCTGCCTTACCACACCTCCGTTTGAACCACTCAGAGCAAAAGACCTTCTTACACTGAAAGTTGCATTCTTGGTGGCAGTTACTTCAGCGAGGAGAGTTTCTGAGTTGGTCGTCCTCTCGGTTCGTCCTGATCTCTGTCTCTTCCATCCCCACTGGGTGGTTTTACGTTTGGACCCGGCCTTTATTCCTAAGGTCAACACCTCCTTCCACAGAGCTCAGGAACTGGTTCTTCTGGATTTTTGTCCCCATCCGGTCCATGAGTTGGAAAAGGCTTGGCACACTTTGGATGTGCGCAGAGCCTTATAGATTTATATCAAATGAACTGCTGAATTCCAGAGGACGGAATATCTTTTTTGTCCCTTCCAACCTTCGACATTAGGAGGAAAGGTGACTCCATCCACAGTAAGTAGATGGATCAAGGCATGTATAGCTTGAGCCTATTCCAGTCAGTCCCTTCCAGTACCTAGGGGCATCACGGCGCACTCCACTTGCAGTGTGGTGACTACAGCGGCTTGGGCAATGCATGTGTCAGTAGAGGAGGTCTGCAGAGCAGCCACGTGGATGTCCCCTTCGCCTTTCATCCACCACTACTGGTTGGACTCCTTCGCTTTGGCGGATGCAGCGTTTGGAAGACGGGTCCTGCAACAGGTTGTTTCGGACTGTGGAGGCCAGGACCGATCTTAACCCTCCCGAGGACAACCCTGCTTTGGTATGTCCCATCCTGACCTGTCGCAGCCTTACAGGGGAAAATGGGCGTTGTTTACCTGAATGCCAGTTTTCCTTGTTAGGCAAGACAGGTCAGTCCCACCCTTTGGGGAATGGTCTGGCCAAATGACCTATGTGAGGTGGTTTCCGGTAATGTTCTTGTTCTTTTTTCCTTTTTCTTAGAGGCAATTCAGTCTGTTGCAAGGTCTTCACAGAACTGGGGAGGAGTTACCCAGAGTGGGCGGAGCTAGGCTTATAAGCCTTTACACAGACTCAGTCCTTAGCAGCTGAAGAGGAGTAACACCCATCCTGACCTGTCTTGCCTAACAAGGAAAACTGGTGTTCAGGTAAACAACGCCCATTCTCCAGCATAGTTTTCCCTGGAGTCAAAATCCAAAGTGTATCCTGTAAGTAAGAAAAGTGCAAGAACAACAGAGTATTGCAATTAGTTCATGCTGATGTAAGGGTTCCGTGAATCATCCATTCCAATCAGCGACTCCGAGACAGGTATAATCCCAAAGTGATTTATTAGAACAGGAACATGGCACGTCTGTGGAATTCCGTAACTAACGTTCTCCTCCCAGACTTCCCACAAGACTCAGCATAAATCACATGTACCAATCAACCTTGTGCCATAATTCTTGCTACGCCATAGAGAATGTCCTTGGGATTTTTCCCTCTATTTTGTCTACTGAAACAACAATAGTTTGCTTCCATTCTCCACTGCCGTGTGGAAGCTTTTAATAAGGATTCCAAAGCTGACAGGCATCCCCCCTTGAAAATTTCGCCTCCTAAAAACACACACACATATAGAACAAATACAAACAGGGGTTAATGTTATGTCTTAACCCCACCTCCCTCCTCCAAGAGGACCTTTCAGCTTGTTGGGAAACTCCTGATGAAACTGGTTAACCAATCTATCTGCATGTACATTCCAACTTTTTACCCAATTAGCATCTGATATAGGATAACTTTTCCATAAGACCAGATATTGTAACTGTCCTCAGTGTAATTTAGAATCGAGGATTTTTTTTTTTATTTCATTATGTGTCTCACCCTGTACTATTAAAGGTTTAGGGGGAGCAATTGGTATTGGTCTTATCATTGATGTTACAGCTGGTTTAAATAAACTACAATGGAATACTGGGTGAATTTTTCCCAACAGCCTGGGAAGACTCAATTGGACTGTGACAGGATTGATTATTTTCAGAATTGGGAATGGACCAAAGAACTCAGGTCCCAACTTCCTACTAGGAAGTTTCAATCTAAGGTATTTGGTTGACAAATATACTTTGTTTCCTACTTTAAATGGTGGTTGAAGGGATCTATGTTTGTCCACTTGCTTTTTGTAATTCTTTTCAGCTTCAGTCAAAGCTTTTTTCGTATTCTCCCAACCTTTTTTTAATGAGTTCATCCATTCTGTTACAGACATGGAGGTAGGAGGTTCTCTAAGTAATTCCTGCATAGGGACAAATTCCATGCCAGTATCGATTTGGAATGGAGTCAACCCTGTGCTGCTATGTACTGCATTATTATAAGCAACCTCTGCAAACGGTAATAAATCAGCCCAGTTTTTCTGTTGATAATTTACATAGCATCCACCATGGCGTTTGCTCTTTCTGCTGCTCCATTACAGGCTGGGTGGAATGCTGAGGATAACCCTTGGGATGATCCAATAGACTTTAAAAACTCCCTCCAGAATTTAGTGGTAAATTGTACCCCTCTGTCTGATATTATTCTACAAGGTACTCCATGTAGTCTATAAATATGCTTCACAAACAGTTTTGCAAGCTTTTTTGCAGATGGAAGTCCTTTACAGTCTGTAAAGTGGGCCTGCTTAGAGAACAAGTCAATAACAGTCCAAATGATTGTATTCCCTCCACTCTCAGGTAATTCTAGGATAAAGTCCATTGCGATTTCTTCCCAGGGCTGTGTTGGTTCAGCTACTTGTTGGAGGAGACCAGGGGTTTTTCCAGTTCTGTGTTTCATTGTGGCACAAATTGAGCAACTTTTTACATAGTCCTCGACGTCAGGTTTCAGTTTTGGCCACCAGAACTGTCTTCTCAGTAAATGTAGGGTTTTTAAGAACCCAAAATGTCCCCCCAGCCGTGAGTCGTGGCTACGCTTTAGTACTGTTAGTCTCAGGGTTACAGGTACATAAAGTTTAGTCCCTTTCCAAGCCAGTCCCTCATTCATTGTTAAGTCGGTTTGATGTTCCACAAACCAGGGATTGGTCAATAGGGCCACTTTCAAGTCCAAGGTCAGTTTATCTTCCAGGCGCTTGGAGTTGTGGTTGGCTTGGCCTCGAGTGGTTACTTGACCTGCCGATTGAGGTTCTGATATAAAAGCCTGCACTATTTCCTCTCAGTGACTGTCGAACTGGGGTTTCCTGGACAGGGCATCCGCCAATATGTTTTTCCCTCTGGGAATATATTTTATGTTGAAGTTGAACCGCTTGAAGTATTGAGCCCAGCGGACTTGTTTGGGTGATAGTTTTCGAAAGGTCTTTAGAGCCTCAAGGTTCTTGTGATCAGTCCACACCTCAAACGGCTCCTTTGCCCCTTCTAAGAAATGCCTCCAAGTCAACAAAGCCCATCGTACTGCAAATGCTTCCTTTTCCCAGACTGCCCATCTTAGCTCTGTGTCCGTTAGCTTTTTGGACACAAAAGCACAAGGCATCAGTCAGTTCTGAGAGTCCTGTTGTAGTAAGACAGCTGTTACCGCCACATCACTAGCATCAGCTTGGACTATCAAAGGTCCAGTCGGGTCTGGGTGCTGGAGTATGGGCTCAGCTGCAAAGAGGCATTTTAACATCTCAAAAGCTTTCTGACAGTCCATGGTCCAAGCAAGGGGTTGACTGGGTTTCAGTTTGGTGGGTGAAGGGCCCGTCTTTAATAACTCTGTCAGAGGGAGGGCAACCTCAGCAAAAGAAGGAATGAATTGTCTGTAGAAATTGGCAAACCCCAAAAAGCTTTGAAGTTGCTTTCGTGTTTTGGGGGGTTGGCAGTCCAGCACGGCTTTCACTTTTCCAGCGTCCATCTCAATTCCCTGGTTGGATATTCAGTAGCCTAAGTAATCCAGCGATTCCTTGTGGAATTCGCATTTTGACAGTTTTACTTATAACTTGGTGGCCAAAATTTTGTCAGGACTTGTCTTACCAATTTGACATGTTCCTCGACTTTGACAGTGAGCGGTATGATGGGGGCACTCACCATTGGGTCGTCTTCATCGGTTGGATTCTCAGGGAGGCGGTGTTGGTCTGGAAGGTTGTTGTTTCCTTCTGTGCAGAAAGGACCTTCCAGGATGTGTCTAGCAAACCGTCTAGTGTCAGGAGGTTTTCCTTTATTTTTCCCACCTCCGACAGCTGTGCTGGACTTTGATCGTGGTGCTTGTGGAACGGGTGCGGGAGCCAGACAGTCAGCTGCTCTATGGCTGTCCTGGCCACAACGGTAACATCTTATCATCCTGTTGGGTCAGATGGGGGTAGCTCCAGCAGGTTTGGTCAGCGGTCATCTGGTCACAGTCCTCTTAGACGGGCCTTCAGGAAGGTTTTTTTTTGTGTGTGGATTGATGTCGTGGTCTAATTTGAAGCCGGTGGCATACCATGCTTTCAGAGTCTCTGGTATCCCTCTAATGTTACAGGCCTTCTTTACTTCTGGGTCAATGGCGTTCTTAAAATAGTGTAAGATCATTCTTTCAGGCCAATCCATGAGATGGCTTGCTACCCTTCTAAAGTTTTATTTTCATTAACTTCTCTTCATTTTCTGCCACCCTATCTGGATTTTCAAATCTGAGTCTCAATAATCAAATAAATCCATTGACACCTTGTAATTCTGGGGCTTGTTCGTCGTGTAGCTGGGCCACCCAGTCAGAAGCATCCCCTTCATTCATCCCATCCGTTATCGCAGTAACCAAATCGTGCTTTGTCATGTATTGGTCTCCAAATTGGTCTATGTGGGACCAGATTTGGGTGAGGAAGTAATTAAAATGCTCATGGCGGCCGTCGAAAACGGCCTTGAACTGCATCTGGTCTGGTCTGGGTCATGGTTTGGGAGGTGGTACTGGCCTGGCAACTGCAAGTTGAGCTGGAATGAAAGGAGCCTGGTGGGGTTCGTATCTAGATTGGGGAGGTCCTCTGAGGCCTGGCTGGTTGCGTCTCTCTGGGAGAGGGGCCCCTGCAGGGTTGCTCCATGTGGGGTTTGAATGGGTGGTTGCCTTGAGTAAGGTGGGTATTGCCTTGTTCTCTGCCTGGTTGGAGGGGGAGTGACTGCTGTCTGTGCAGATCCCTTTGTGGGGCAGGGATTTCTGACTCCCTTTTGGACCGGAGTTCTGAATCCACCCCTGGCCTGGATAAAATCCCCACCCTGGTGGGATACTTTCTGCAGGGGGTAAACTTCTTTCTGAGTATTGGGGAGTTTGACTTTGAGGTTATAACCTACCTCTTGTAGTCAGCACCTCTTGTCGTCTTGGGCTGTCATGCTGAGCCTCTCCAACTGGCATCTGGATAGATTTCTCTTCCCTTATAACACTTGGGAAAGAGAAGGTGGGTTGTGCCAGGCTCCAACTCGGCCAGATAGGTTGTGGCTTTGAGACAAAACTTCCCACTTTCAATTGCTGGAGTTGTTGTGGTAATTCTGCTAACAAAGGGCTCCCAGAATAAATCTGGGGGTTGTCATCTTGAGATGGTTCCGATTCAATTTTTTTTCCTCCTCCCTCCAGTCTACCTCCTTTGCTGTATACAGAGGGCTTGAGAAGGATTTTTCCTCAGGCCATCTGGTTAACGGTGTTTGACAACTCCCCCATGAGTTTTAGTATCTTGGCCTGGCTTCTAATTCCTGTCTCTCCTCTGCAATTCTAAAGGAATCCATCATCTCCTCCAAAGGGGGGCTGAGGGATTCAGCTAATTCTTCTGAGGGCCCTCCCCAAGCTCCTTCCATCTCACCTTCGCTTCAGTTATTGTACACTGCCAATATCATAGTTCATATATTATAGTATATTTGTTGGACATATTATTATATATTATTAATAGCAATTTAGGATATAATAGATTGATCTGTATCTTGACTTAATTAACTTTATGAACTGTTTAATATTAATATACCACTTGAAATCTATACAAAGACTTAATATATTGAGATAGAATATATGGAATAAGACTAAGAATAAAAAACAATTAGCTGGAGTAAGCCTTCAAACTGAAAGTGAAAGAATCAAAAATAGAATTGACAAAACCAGAGGAAGAGAGGACGGATTGATTGAAACTGATTATTACAATACCTCTAGAGAGCAAGTAAAATATTGAAAGAAACAACAAATTATAGTGAATGGTGGAGTGGAAAAATATATATAAAATAGTGAAGATGACAACCACAACCACCATCCTAAGAACTGGAAAGAAAACACCCTCGAATCCTTCATTAGCATCAGCATCATCCTCAGGTGAGAGATCCATAGAAGGCAGGCTTAGTGCAGAAAAATCGAGTAACGCCTCTACGCAAATGATGCAGACAACCTTACTTGCAATACAAGAGACAATGTTGAAAATGCAAGAACCAATGACTAAGAACCATGAGGAGATGAAGAGCGAGATAGGAGAAATGAAAGGCAATATACATAAACTAGATAACAAAATGGGTACAATACAGCAGACAATTAAAAAAAACAAACAGAAAATAAAAATGGTGGGAAGTAGAACAGAACAGAACAGACAGAAAGGAAACTGGAATCAGTAGATCAGAAACTGATGGCAATAAACAAAGACTTAGAGGAATTCAGTATACATTTGGAAATGGAACGAGCAGCCTTCTACCTACATTTTCAAAATGTAATGGAAAACAAAGAAGATTTGAAAAAAAATATGTCAGAATTGATAGCAGAAGCTACACAAAGGGACAGTCAAGAGATTCAAAACGAAATGGATGAGATATACAGGGTGCATACAAATTATGCTAGGCGTCATAAACTACCGAGAGAAGTCCACATCAGATTTGTGAAGAAAAAAATAAGAGACAAAATCTACAAAATAACAAGAGACATATAAAAGCAAAGAAATCCTGACATTGAAACAGATACCAAGACAAGTGAGAGAACAGAAGATACTACCGCTTCCTGGCAACGCAATTGATAAAACACAACATACTATTCAGGTGGCTCACACCGGAAGGAATGTTAATAACGTGGCAGGAGAAGAAAATAAGTATTGACAATTTGGACAAGGCACAGGAGTTCTACGACCAACTTATGATAGTAGAAGAAGAATTTAGTGGCAAAGAAGAATTAGAAAGCAGAAGCCAAGAGGAACCACAAGCTGAAGAAAAAGAGTCAGAACAAGAAGAGAAAAACAGAGGAAACAGAACAGCATGAAAGAGAAGGGAACAAGGGTGCAGAGAGAAAACAATAAATAGAAGACAGAGACAACCGTATACACAATAAAAATGGAAGAGATCAAACTAATAACCATGAATATTAACGGATTAAATTCCCCAATAAAAAGGAGACAAATTTTTTCAAACCTACAGAAACAAAAGGCAGATATAATATGTCTCCAAGAAGTACATATTAAGAAACAACGTAAGAATTATTTGGAACAAATAAAATTAGGAAAATTATATGTTTCATTGGCAGACCAGAAAAAAAAGGTATAGCTGTATACATCAAAGAAAAGATAAAAGCAAAACAAATCTACTCTGATGACAACGGAAGAACTTTAATGATAGAAGTTAAAATACAACAAAAACAAATACTACTAGTAATAATTTATGCCCCAAATGATAACCAAAAGCAATTTTATAGCAAAGTACATGAAAAACTAATAGAAACAGGACAGGAAAACATTTGTCTATTGGGAGACTTTAATGCAGTAGTATATATGAAAATGGACTACATGAGTAATAAAAAAAATAAGAAGAGAAAAATATTATCAAAATCTTTTTTCGAGATGGCCCATGAATTAAATTTGAGGGATAGTTGAAGAGAGCTAAATTTGAAAGGGAATAAATGATTTTTTTCCTCCAACCCCCATAAATCATGGTCTAGAATTGATATGATTTGGATGAACAAGGAATTAGAAAACAATTTGGAATCTGTAAAAATAATGACTAACACCTGGGCAGACCACAATCCCCTAAAAATAATTTGGAAATGCCAAAAATAAATACATTAAAAGATGGACATTAGAGACACGGATTTTGAAAGAAAAAGAATACACACAAATGATCAAAAAAAGAAATGGAATTATTTCTTAAAGAGAATAAAAATCAATATACAACATTGCAGAACTTATGGGACACCACCACTACGTGGAATAACTATCATACATAGCCCAAAGGAACAAAGAAAAATGGAAGATTTAAATCAAATAGAAACCGCATTACAGAAAGAGCCACAAAATGACAAAATCAAAAGGGAAAGAGATTTAATAAAACACAAACTAAATATATTGAGCCAGGAAGAATATGCAAAGGAAAAAAAAACTGGTAAGACAATTTTTTTTCGAGCAGGCAAATAAGCCAAGGAAGATGACTAGCGTACAAATTAAAGAAGGAAAGGGGGGGGGGGGAATTAATACAGCAATTACAGGACGACGATGGAAACCTCTAACACCAAATGGAAGAAAAAAACCCATTATAAGAAACTACTTTGAGAGCTTATATAGACAGGATGAAATAGGGAGGGGGAAGATAGATCAATACCTTAAAAAGAAAGGATTTCCTCCAATTACAGTGGATAGTAGAGAAATGTTAAATAAAGAAATAACACAGATAGAACTGAAAAAAGCAGTATACAAACAGAAAAGTAACAAAACCCCAGGACCAGACAGAATCCCAGGGGAATTCTATAAGAATATGTTTCAAACAATGGAACCCTTGAGGTTGGAAGTATATAACGAGGTACTGTTAGAAGCAAAATTGCCAAAATCATGGTTTGAAGCCTATATCACCCTAACACCGAAAGAAGGAACCGATCATCTATAAATCCAAAATTATAGACCTATTTCATTGCTGGATGCCGACTATAAAATATTTATGACAATAATTGCAGAAAGAATGAAAAAGCTATTAAATGAAATAATAATGGTTTTCTACCTAAAAGGCAAATTAGAAATAACATTAGGACAGTAACAAACGTATATGTACCAATATGTATAAACGTATATGTACCAATAACAACTCCCAAAACCAGAAAAAACAGATTACCCATAACAATAAGGAAGCTTCAATCCAAAAAGAGATCACTTTGGCAAAAAAACAAATCTGGTCACGTTGCCAACTTCAAAAGCTGATACAAAAATTTATGCCACCAGATAAAAACTGAATGCACTAATTATCACATTAAACAAGAGGAAAACCTTCTACGCACAAATTCCACCCGTGCTTTCTACAATTTTGTAAACAACAAACTAAAAGACTCAAGGTCCATCCCACCCCTGAAAGGACCTAATGGTAAAGACTGCAATGACGACACCATCAAAGCCAACCTCTTTAACACATTCTTTGGCTCAGTATTTGTAAACAGCAATGGATCAAGCCCAGTACTTCCTAGTCGAACCACAGACAGCTGCAATGATCTAATACATATCGATTTTACAGAAGACAATGTTGAAAAAGCACTACACAATCTAAAACCATCTCTATCAATTGGACCGGACGGAATATGTGCCTACTTCTTAAAAAAGCTATCCACTGCTATAGCCGAACCTCTAAGCATAATCTTTGAAAAATCTTTCAGGACTAGCTCCTTGCCAAAACTATGGTCACAAACCATGGTCATCCCCATCTTCAAAAAGGGAGACCCCAGCCTAGTTGAAAATTACAGACCAATCTCTTTATGCTGCATCACCTGTAAAGTCATGGAATCAATTATTAACCAATCCATTATCCTCCACTTAGAGACAAACAACCTACTCTCTAATAAACAATTTGGTTTCAGAAAAACTATCCTGTAATCTGCAACTCTTACACTGCAAAAAGGTATGGACTACACAACTAGATCAGGGCAAAGCAATAGACGCAATCTACGTAGACTTCTGTAAAGCCTTTGATTCAGTGGTACACGACAAACTACTTTTAAAACTAAAATCTTATGGTATCTCTGGACACCTGCATAACTGGATAGAAGCATTCCTGTCGAACAGACAACAAATGGTCAAAATTGGGAGTGTCCTATCAAATTCTGTACCTGTCAACAGTAGTGTCCCCCAAGGCAGTGTTCTAGGACCAACTCTCTTCATACTCTACATAAATGATCTCTGTGATCATATTAAGAGCAACTGCATTCTCTTCGCTGATGATGTAAAGCTATTCAACACCACCGACAATACTGCTACCCTTCAAAAAGACCTCGACTATGTATCAGAATGGTCAAACAAATGGCAACTTCAAATCTCAACAAATAAATGCTCTGTCTTACATATTGGCAAAAAAAATCAGAAAATGAAATACAAGCTGAATGGTCAAAACCTTGTTGAGGATCCAAACTCTGTCAAGGACCTTGGAGTACTCATCTCTCATGATCTAAGTGCTAGAGCCCACTGTAACTACATAGCCAAAAAAGCATTAAGAGTTGTTAACCTAATCCTACGTAGCTTTTTCTCTGGTAATATCACACTACTAACTAGAGCATACAAAACATTTTCTAGACCAATACTTGAATACAACTCATCAGTCTGGAACCCGCATTACGTATCTGATATTAACACACTTGAGAAAGTCCAAAAATATTTCACAAGAAGAGTTCTCCACTCCTCTACTCATTGCAGAATACCTTATGCCACCAGACTTGAAACTCTAGACCTAGAAAACCTAGAACGTTGCGCTGTGAATACATTGGCGACGTCCATTTTCCGCTTCGACTTCATGGGGACCTAACCCTAACCCTAACCCTAATCCCAACCCTAACACTAACACTAAACCTCGAATCCGACTCTTACATGTATTTTACCTGGAAAGATAGAAAAGCCTCACTAAAAAGGTCATACCCCTCCTAAGCACAATGTTGCACTGTGAATTCATGGGCGACATCCATTTTCTGGTGAAATATGATGAGAGACTCCAAAAAATGGAAGAGAAAGACAAACAAAGAGACGAGACAATTGGAAATATTGATAGCAGATTAACAATGGTTGAACAAGATAAAAGTGGGATGTTGAAGTGGGAGATGGACAGGTCAGAATTTTATCTCAGATTCCAAAATATTGAGGAAGAAAAAGGACAAAATTTGGCTGCAGTAATGATTGAAATCCTGGCTGGAGCTCTGGAAATAACAGAGGAAAAGATGATGGATGGAGTAGATGAGATATATCGAGTCTTCACAAGATATGCGGTGAGGAACCAATTACCAAGAGAGGTCCATGTCAGATTTACCAAAAAAACTATTAAAACTCAAATACTACAAGTGGCAAGAGAGAAGGTGTTGAAATATAAAGACAAAGAGATTGTGGTCTTAAAACAAGTACCCAGAAAAGTGAGAGAGATGAGAAGAGAATATCGATTCCTGACCAAAATGTTATTGAAAAAAGAGGTGAATTACAGATGGTTGATCCCAGAAGGATTAATGTTTACATGGCAAGAACAGAGACATAGAATTGATTCAATTGAGAAAGCAGAAATATTCTACAATGAATTCTTCGAAAGAAGAGAAATAGAGACAGAAAAAGAGATCATTTCAACGGAACTTCAAGAGGATCAAATGGGGAGGGGAAAAGAAGAAGGTGCAGTAGGTGGACAAGTGGTGACCAAAGAACAACGGGAAGTACGATCTACGAGGGCTGTCAGACCCAAATACAAAATGTAACCATGGAGGGAAAAAAATTGATTTCTATGAATATAAATGGACTGAATTCAGCTATTAAAAGAAGAAAAATTCTTCATAAATTAGAGAAGTTAAAATTTGACATAATCTGCTTACAAGAAGTGCATATTAAAAAACAATATCAACAATTATTGATAAGACCAAAATTGGGGAAAATTTTTACTTCTTTGACTCATTGTAAGAAAAGAGGAGTGGTTTTGTACATCAAAGAAACCATTCCAGCAAAACTGATTTATACTGATGAAGACGGAAGAGTATTAATGGTTGAAATAGTGGATAATAATACAAAAACGCTCCTGGTTGCAATTTATGCCCCGAATGATAAACAAGAAGAATTTTATAAAAAATTACTTATGCAAACAATGGGATTGGACTATTCTAACATAGTTATGATGGGAGATCTCAATGGAATTGTAGATAATAAACTGGATTATACAGCGACAGCATTAAGACAAAATAGAAAGACTCTCCCCAAATCTTTTTTTAAAATGATAGATGAATTAAATTTAAAAGATATATGGAGAGAAAGAAATGCTAAAACTCAACAATATACTTTTTATTCAAATAGACATTTATCATGGTCCAGAATAGATACGATTTGGATCTCAACAGAACTAATATCTAATATTCAAGAAATAAATATTGAAACAAGTACATGGGCAGACCATAATCCAATGACAATTAAATGGAAAGGACAAAAAAGAAGATCTAGATGGACATTAAATAATACTATTTTAAAGGAAAAAGACTTTACACAATGGATGGAAAAAGAATTGGCCTTCTTCTTTAATGAAAACAAAAAAGAAGATACTTCAATACAGAATGTTTGGGATACAATGAAGGCATATGCGAGAGGATTAATAATAGACTATACAAAGAAAAAGAACATTAGGAAGAGGCAAACGATTAAAGCTCTAGAAGATGACCATAAAAAACTGGAAAAAGAATTACAGAAAATGCCACAGAAAAAAGATATTAAACTTAAAATGGACATAATCAAACATAAAATGGATCAAGTAGAGAAAGAAGAACTGGCACAAAAAATTAGAAGTGCTAAACAGAACTATTTTGAAGATGCAAATAGGCCAGGTAGATGGTTAGCATATAAACTGAGAAAAGAGAAAGAATCAAGGAAAATATTACAGTTAATAGATGATCAAGGTCAAATCTGCTATGGTAATAAGGAGAAAAAGGCAATCATTCGAGACTTTTATGGACAATTATATAAACAGGAGGATCTTGATGAGGGAAAAATTAAACAGTATTTACAAAATGCTAACCTACCTAAGATACCTGATGAAACTGGAAAAATGTTAGAAAGCACTATAACAATGATGGAATTAACCGAAGCACTCAACAGACAGAATAATGGAAAAGCACCAGGTCCAGATGGGCTTCCGGCAGAATTTTATAAAACATTACAAGAATCGTTGAGCACTTCACTGCTAGAAGTCATGAATGAAGTTATGTTAAATAAGAAAATACTTAAAACATGGTCAGAAGCTTATATTACACTTATCCCAAAAGAAGGGGATATCCATTACAAATTAAGAACTATAGACCTATTTCTTTATTGAATGCAGACTATAAAATCTTTGCTTCAATTTTGGCAGAAAGGCTTAAAAAATACTTAAACAACTTTATTCACCCTGATCAGAATGGATTTTTACCAAAGAGACAAATTAAAGACAATATGAGGGTAATCCTGGACACATTGGAATATTATGAGGCGCATCCTGAAAAACAAATGGCTTTGATATTCCTAGATGCCCAAAAGGCATTTGATAATGTGAATTGGAGATTTATGCTATTATTATTGGAACAGATGGGCTTTGCTAGAAAATTCATCCAAGCAATAGAAGCCATATATCATAAGCAAACGGCAAAAGTAATGATAGAGGGAGAATTTACAGACTCTATTAATATAAGAAAAGGCACAAGACAAGGATGCCCATTATCTCCTTTGTTATTTGTATTGTCAAGATGTATTACATTGAAAGAGAATAACTATATTAAACTTAAACAGCAGATAGCATCTGATCTGAAAAAATGGGAAAACCTACAATTATCATTGATAGGTAGAATTTCAACAATCAAGATGAATATTTTACCCAGAATTTTATATTTGTTTCAAACAATACCAATTAGGCTAGGTAAAGATTACTTTGAAGAATTAAATAAAATTGTGCTGAAGTATATATGGCAAGGTAAGAAAGCAAGAATAAAATTAAAACTCTTACAAGATGCTAGAATTAGAGGAGGATTTGGCCTTCCTAATTGGGAGTTGTATTACCAAGCTGCAAACTTAATGTGGGCCAAAGAATGGATAACGTTAAGAAAGACTAGATTGTTGACATTAGAAGGACATGATTTATTATTGGACTGGCATGCTTTTCTATGGTATAAGGGAACTAAATCACAGGGCTATTTTAGAAGGCATTACATACGGGAATCGTTATGGTTGAATTGGGAGAAAATTAAGAAACAATGTTATTTGAAAATCCCAGTTTGGTTATCAACTATTGAAGCTTTTTCTTATCCTATAATATACAAGAAGGAACAAACAGTCAGATATGGGGAAATACTGGATGAAAAGGGTGAACTTAAAATGATGCAAAATTTAGAAGAACAAGGTATAAAGATGAATTGGTTTTCATATGCGCAAATACATTCAAGGTATCTTAAAGATTCTAAAACAGAAGGATTTTATGATAAATTGACTGACTTAGATAGGATTTTGACAGGTACTGATGAAAAAGTGATCAAAAAATTATATAGTTATTTGCTGGAAATTAAATTAGAGGAAGAACAAGTTAAAGAAACAATGATTGCTTGGGGGAAGAATTTTGGATATGGGATTTAGAGAAATGGCAAAAATTGTGGTCTCAAAATTATAAAATGACAATGTCAACAGCATATAAAGAAAATTTGTATAAGATGTTTTACAGGTGGCACTTTCCCCCGACAAGAATAGCAAGAATGTTCAAGAATAAATCTGAAAAGTGCTGGAAATGTCATCAGATACCTGGCTCATATTACCATATGTGGTGGACTTGTGAGGAGGCCAGAAAATACTGGACTAGAATTCGCATATGGTTGGAAAAAATGACAAAGAAACATATAGATTTGAAACCAGAGATTTTTTTATTGGGAATCTTACCTGATACATATAATAAAAACTTAAAGTATTTGATTGTAAATGTATTAACAGCGGCTAGGATTGTATTTGCTAGGAATTGGAAGAGTGAGAAAATGCCATCGGAGGAAGAAATTATTAAGAAAATATTGGAATGTGCTGAAATGAGTAGATTGACATTTGAAATTAGAGAACAAGAAGATAAACAATTTTATGAAGTTTGGGATCTTTTTTATCAATGGTTAGATAATACAATATAATAATATAATATTTAGAAACCTAGGAAATAATGAATATACATTTTTTTGTTTTCTTTTGTTTTGATAACATCTTTTATAAAATTTTATTAAGATAGACTTGGTATGATTTTATGATCTGTTATAAAATAAATTAAGTAAATTATAGTTATCTCGCTTAAGTATGAATTAATAAAATTATAGTCAAATGATTGTTTAATAATGATATTAGGATATATAGTTGTTGATTGATAGTATGAGTTATTGTGTAACATAATTACAATGGTGACTATGAAATGGATGCACAAAAAAGAGTGGCAGACCAGCCGATACACTGTCTGTAAATTTATGAAGGAGGATGATGCTTTTATGTTTGATGTCTTATGTTTTATGTGTTTTTGTTTGTTGTCAAAGTCAATAAAACTTTTACTTAAAAACAAAACCAAACCATATTCACATTAAATCAAAATCCTTCCTTGCTTATTTTCAACATTTCAATACTCTCTCCTAATGCCAACCACCATATCAGTTAAACATACCTAGTAATTTCATTATTCAATTTCCTCCTCCATTTTTTTAATAAATAAAAAATTCTCATTTGGCAAGCAGTATGGTTCCAGGTTTCACATCTCAATACAAACATGACCATATTTACCTATTCATTTTGTTTGTTCAATTTCATATCACATTAACCTTACTAGTGTTAAATATTAAACTTTTCCAATTCCAATTCATATTATAACTTATTTCATTCATTAGAGTCTTCTCATATCTTATTTTACAATATTATTTAAAATTCTCATCTCATTTCTATGTTCATTTCCCATGTTACCTTTTTCTGTCATATTTGCAATTTTATCAGTCCTTAGTTTATTAATTCAAAATTGTCCCCTCTGATTATTGATTCAAGCCAGCCACCTTCAATCTACCTTAATACCATCTCCCTATTTACTATATAACACAGATTAGATAGATAGATAGATTGTAAGGCATCCAGAAAGTATCCATGATACAGCTTTAAAATTCAGCTGTCATATATATGTCAGATTCCACGTTACATTTTCTCAATCACCTTATAAATCATCTATACATTACAAACATATTAGTCTAATCAATTAATTATAGCAACTGATATGAATCCTTCCATAATAGTTCTCATTTCATCATCTTCCCCCCTTTTCTTATACATCATTAATCCAATTACTATATGATATTTTTATTATAAATTCCCAATTCCATATTTATTCCATTAAACTCCATTTCTAGTATAGCAATAATTCTTTAATAACAGGGAAGAGAGAGAAAAAAAGAAACTAAAAAGAAAAAATGACATCAGTTACCTACTTATCTATTTTCGATACTTATTCATATATATCACAACTTATTACCTTGCGGAATCTCCTTCCTATCCTCTTTTTTTTTCACCCATTGTCTCTCACTCTTTTAACAATATAGTTTCTTTTCATCCTCATTTGCTTCCTGTTTTTCTTTGTTTTCTGGTCCTTTCTTTTAATTCCCTTTTTCCCCATTCTTATCCCTCTCCATTTCTCATTCCAATTATTAACTTTTTCTCCCTTCCTCCTTCAGCTTTTCTTTTGAACTTCCCTTTTCAGCTTTTTCGCTCTCCTTTTTTCCATTTTCCGAACCATTTTCCCTTTTATTATCACTTCAGACCACACATTTTTAATTTTAATTCCTTTTCCCCTCTGTTTAAATAATTGTTGATCCCTTTGTTCTTCAAAGCTGGCTTCTTCTTTGTTAAACTTCTCCCCCTCTGGTTTACTTTGTTCTTCTACAAGCTGGGTCTCCATTTCTAACTTCTGTAATACATAATTACACATGTCAAATCTAACTTTCATCATTTCCCTTATATCTTGAGATCGGATTTGATCTCATTTCAACAAATAATTCCTCCATTGCATCTTCTCCTTTTTTCCTTCCCTCTTCTTTAATTGATGTATTCAGTCCCAAAGTCCAGTATATTATTTCAGCCAGTGTCTTTTAAGTTTATTTTCAACAATCAATGTCCTTAAATCTTTGTTTCATATCTTCCAGTGGGCCCTTTCCCAACGGTTTCCCACAATCACCGGATGGTTCTATGTCAATATTTTCAAGTATCTTCCCCTTTATAGTATTCTAATGTCACTTTCCAGGGTTTTTATTTTTTATAATAGAGTTTCTTTTACTTTCTTTTAAGTTCCAAAGTCCAGTTTCTTAGAAAGACCAAGCACTTTTCCCTGTACCATCAGGTGATGCTCTTGAGCCTTTTCCAGTCCACTTTCATTAATTTTAGCTTTCTTTGTTAGATATAGTATTTTTATTAGATTCATTAATTTCAATCATTAACTATTATTTTTCTTCATTTCAGCACACTCAATTTCAGCATTTAGTTATGCCCTTTGAGTGCCTATAAGCCGATAGTTGTCCAGTTTAATTTCTAAACCTTTGTTGTGTTCAAATATTTTCCTTTAGATTTTCTCCTCCAAATTAATCCAATACAATAATTCAAGCCAATTTTATAAAATCCAATTTCCTTTTCACTTTCTCTGGTCGCTGCTTCCACACACTTTCCTCCAAAATAGTCCTTTATTTTTAATACCAGGGTACCTCAAAAATGATGTCTTTTGCCTGGTTCACACTCTGCTTGTTGCTTCTCTGCTCCAGCACAGTCTTAGTTTCCTGGAGTGCTCTTCGTCTTCATGGTGGCCATTTTAAGACCACCGCTGCAGCTTGCCTTTGGGAGAGGTTTTCCTGTCAGGGAGGGGAGTTGCGACTCCCCTCAACCTTCCAGGCAATTCCTCCCTTCTTCACCACCCCTCCAGGGTGGTTCTGGTCTTGATCAGGACCCTCCAGCAAATGAGCTCGGGTGAAACCGTGCACGATCGTGGATTCCGCTCTGAGTCCAACAACGAACAAACCAGAAGTCCAATTCCATGGAGATCTGAGAGGAGTAATAAAGGTATACTTCCTGAATGATTCACTGCAGGTGAGGTTAGAGCATACAGTGTCGTGTATGATCCCCAAAGTTGCCAGGAGATGATGTCATTGCCAGAAAGGAAAAAGGAAGTAGGACACAGATGGTGTTACACAGATGTATTATTACACAATGATGGACTGTATTATAAAGTATAAAGCATGGTTAGTTGCACATGGTTTGTAATTGTAATATTGCTTGCTGACACTAATTGGAATTAACCTGGTGTGTACGTTTTTTAAAGGATGTAAATGTAAATGTAGAAGATGTACAAGTATTTGTAAACCGTTGAGTTAAAAAAGCCTGTATCTGTAGAAAAGTATAATGACTATGTTAAAGCATTTGGAATATCTGCTGTTTGGCTTTAAATGGAAGGAGTGTTAAAGTCTTGGGATTTAAGAGCTGACCAGCAGTGAAGCTGATGTAATATAGGCTGATGAAATAAGAATGATTCAGCATAGCATGGGTATTTGCCTTTAAGACTGGGGGTGGGTTCTATCCCTTTAAGAGGTGTTTATGTAAGAGGCAGCCATTAGAGGGTGTGGTCCTCTACTTGTATCCAGTATTCATTTCAGAAGTTTCTCCATGTAGAGATTAGAAGAAGTTTGCGAGTTATTTGCCTACTGTGGTAATATAATCTATTGATCATTTTCTGTAAGCCCTTTGTACAACTAGCAATAGGTCTAGGGATATGTAGGCATTCTTGGTGGGGGTAGGAGTACCTTTGCTCATGAGTGTCTCATCCTGTTTTGATCTGCAAGTTTAGAAGGAACAGGAAAATAGGTAAAAGTTCAAGGTACACAGTTGTGCTTTCTCATGGGACTTTCCAGACTTTCCCATGGGACTTTCCGTGGCTGTATGATCTCATCCTAGTAAGGTAACATCTGGGACTTTCCAAGATTGTATGTTCTCATGCTGGTGAGGTAATTCTGTAGTCATTGTTTCTGAATATGCATACTGTATTTTTGCTTGTGTTTTTTCTCAATAAATACTGCTACCTGAGTTCACTCAGGGCTGGCATTTTCTCAGACATTTTCCCTGTGTCTCATTT
>NW_020717635.1:30493-44990 GCF_900518725.1 Notechis scutatus | reverse complement strand
GTAGTCTCTTCCCCAAACCCCAAAAACTTTAACCTTAGACTGTCTACCATTGACTTCACCCCTTTCCTAAGAGGTCTGTAGGGGGCGTGCATAAGTGCACCAACGTGCCTACTGTCCCTGTCCTATTGTTTCTCTATTCTTTTATTTTTTCTTATATATACCCATTTCATGTATTCACAACTATGTATACACTTATACTTATTATCTTGGAAACAATTGACAAATCAAATCAAATAAATAAATAAATAAATAAATAAATAAAGGTGAATCCTGATCCTCAACAGGAGAGATGGAGAGAATCTCCGGGTTTTTTCATATCCCCGCCAGATTCTACTAGCTGGACCTCCAAATAAACAGCTGCAAAGAAAGACTGCTTAATGTGGGCTTATATGCATTAGAAGTTGAAATATGACAGCATCCTTTGAGGGTCAGAAGTACCTAAATTACCTCTGAAGAGAAAACAAATGGCAACCAAAATATCATTTTCTCCTCGTTTTTCTTTTCTGTTCTCACTCTGGAAGGGATTCACTTGAAATGATGTCTGGCTTTCTGGACATGTAGAAGAACTTGAGATCGGGTGTAGTGATTTGCATCTAGGTTTGCATAGCACTCAGAATAAAAAAGCAACAAGAGTACATGCTACCATCTTCCGGATCTGTCAAACTGCATAAGAGGTCGTCCTCCACTTACGACCACAATTAAGCCCAAAATTTATGTCAAATTAACAAATTTCTCACTTAGCAACATAAATTTTCACCTCAATTGTGGTCATAAGTGGAGGATGACCTCTTATGAAGTTGGACAATTAACAGTGATTTGCCCCATTTTATGACCTTTCTTGCCACAGTTGTTAAATGAATCACTGCAGCTATTCAGTCAGTAATATGGCTGTGAAGTCATTCTGGCTTCCCCATTGACTTTGCTTATCATAAAAGAGGATCACCACATTATCCTGGGACACTGCAACTGTCATAAGCATGAGGCAGTTGCCAAGTTTCTGAGTTTTGATCCTGTGGACCATGGGGATGTTACAACGGTCGTAAGTGTGAAAAGTGGTCATCAGTGATTTTTACAATGCTGTTGTCACTAAACGGACTCTTGTAAGTTAAGGGATACCCACATTTTGCCAGCTTGAATTACT
The DNA here is from genome assembly GCF_900518725.1 of Notechis scutatus. The sequence continues at coordinate 43,849 of NW_020717635.1, read as the reverse complement.
TATAAAAGAAATAAAGGCAGGATTAAAAAAACAACAACTAAGGAATAAAATAATTTCTTCTGGGGATAGAAGTACTCAATGGATGAGAAAAATGTTAATTCTCAAGGGAACATTCCAGAGAGTAACACTCAATATAAATACAGCTGTAAACCACATCCTTGATCTTTCTGATTCAGTTATCCCCAGGGACAAGATATTCCCCTTTCTAGAACTTTGCTGCCCCCTTGTGAAATTAAAAAAAAAAATAGAATGAAAATAATGTTAAGGCCTCTTTTTATTTTTATTTATTTATTTATTTATTTTTGTCAATTGCTTACAAGATAATAGGTATAAGTAAAAACATAGTTAAGAATACATGGATACATATAAGAAAATAAAAATAAATAAAAGAAACAATAGGACAGGGACGGTAGGCATGTTGGTGCGCTTATGCACATACCCTACAGACCTCTTAGGAAAGGGGTGAGGTCAATAGTAGACAGTCTAAGGTTAAATTTTTGGGGTTTGGGGAAGAAACCACAGAGTCAGGTAGAGTATTCCAGACATTGACTACTCTGTTGCTGAAGTCGTATTTCCTGTAATCAAGTTTGGTGCGATTAACCTTGAGTTTATATCTATTGTTTGATCTTGTGTTGTTATGGTTGAAGCTGAAGTATTCATTGACAGGACATTGCAATGTATGATTTATATACTATACTTAGATCGGACCAAAGGCGGTGTAGTTCTATGTTTTCTAGATCTAGAATTTCGAGTCTGGTGGCATAAGGTATTCTGCAATGAGTAGAGTATCAGATACGTAATGTGGGTTCCAGACTGATGAGCTATATTCAAGTATTGGTCTAGCAAATGTTTTGTATGCTCTAGTTATTAGTGTAATATTAACACAGAAAAAGCTATGTAGGATTAGGTTAACAACTCTTAATGCCTTTTTGGCTATGTATTTACAGACCTCTCCTGATTTCACAGGTATTCCCCTTTTTTATCACCTTCTTAAATCTCAAAGTTTTAGTCTTCCTTCTTTCCCCTCATCTTTGTAGTGTTCTTTGTGTTAATTGTCTATTTAAGATGGCTTCTCCTTGAGCTGACTCCTCCTCCTCTGAAGTTCTTTCTTTTTGTTCTTCAATTGCCATTTCCATTTCTTCTAACACAGAGCAAAGTGATTCGCCTCTTTCCTGTAGTAATTCTTTCATATTTTTAAGTTCCATTTTTAATTCCCGAAGAGATATCATCACTCTTATATTTTATAATCATTGAAGTCCAGAAAAAACACTTTAACTTTCCTTTTTTCTTCTTCTTCAAGTTTTCTAAAGTTTTCAATTGTTCTAACCCAGGGTCTATACCAAAAACATCAATTAATCCCGCAGTCAGTCTTTCCTTGCTTCTTTCTTTGTTCTGGTTCAGCTTTCACTTTCTAAGATTCTTACTTTGTTTCAATATTTCTTTAACATTGTATCAACATTTTATGAAACACTGTTTCATAAAGAAACAGGATGATTTCCCTTTTTTTTTTAATTTAAGTTTTTGTCCAGAAGATGGCACTCTCCATTATAAGTCTTCACTTTTTCCCCCTATTTTATTATTTAGGGTTTTTGAACCTCAGTATTCCAAAGCAATCCAGTCTCCAATTTGTAAATTTTATTATTATTATTTTTTGACAATCTTAAGTCCAGTTTTATTTTATGCCTTTTTATTGCCAAAATATTTTAATCCAATTTAATTAAGTCTTTAGTTCCAGCTTCTTCCTTTCCCAGTTTGAAGCCCCACTTAGCTGTCAAAATTATTTTCTTATTTTTTTTCCTGTCCCTTTGTATTTTCGCTGCTCACTTTTCTTTTCTTAAAAGTTCAGTGTTGCGTTAATCTGGGGTACTTTTTGTTTGGCTGTTTCACCCAATTGTCCCGGCTCAGATGTTATCCACCTCTTTCTTCACTCCTGCACAAATCTTAGTCCAGCTGAGTCCTCCTCTTCGGGGTGGCCATTTTGGACCACCACTTCAGTCGTCTTCAGGGGGAAAAAGACCAAGCCCAGAAGGGGAGATGTGGCTCCCCTCAACCTGTCTGGTGGCTTCCCCTTACTCCACCACCCCTCTGAGGCAGTTTCAGCCCCTAATCGCAATAATCAGGGCTCTCCGATGAAAGAGCATGGACCATAGCCACGGACAGTCGTGCTCTACAGTCTGTCAACGAGGAGGGCTCAACCCAGAAGTCCAGATTGAAGCTTACTTATTGTTATGGGTAATTTGTTTTTTCTGGTTTTGGGAGTTGTTAATGGTACATATAGTTTGATGAGAATAGAAATTGCCAAACAAGGGATGAGAGATAATTGTTTATAAGATCATAGTTGCATTTTTTGAAGCTATAATTGGGGATTCCATCATTGTGATGATTTTTGTGTGGATGTATGTTGAGACAAAAGTCAATCATGTTGTGGTCACTGTTGGAAAAAGGTTCTTTAATTTGTATTCCGTAAATTGAATTCAAACTATTGCAGAAGATGAGATCAAGGAAGTTGTTAAGTCTAGTGTTGTTGGTTACTAGTTGTTCTAGTCCCAGATTTGTTACTGCATTGTAGAAGGTTGCATGTGTGGGTTCAGTTGTACATTTCACAAAGGGTCCAGTTAATATGAGGTAGATTGAAGTCACCAAGAAAGATAAAAGTGTGTGGGAAGGATGCTGCCCATGTTAGTAGTGTATTTAGCTTGTTTGCATGTTCGATGTTGTAATCAGGAGCTCCGTAAAAACCGAAATGTGATATTTAAGGACAGTTCACAGATGATGGTCTCAGGAATAGCAAGCTCCTGGGTAATTTGGATGTTTTTTAGATGTAGGGTCTATTTATGGAATATAGCAGCACCACCTCCTCTACGGACTTCACAGTCTGATTGGGAAACATGATAGCCTCTTATTGTGGTAATGGAATCAGGGAGAGATGAGTTGAGCCATGTTTCACAGACAAATATAATGTTAAATTTAGCCATATTTAATAAGAGGAGAAATTCAGGGATTTTATTTACAAGTTTTCTTGCATTGAGTAGCTTGCATTTAAGGCCAGTTGTGGTTAGAATAGAGGTAGTTAGGGGCGTGTGTGCCTAGTTTTGAGTGATGTTGGATTGGATGGGGTGGGGTTGGATACAGAGTTGTGGGTTGTGTAACTTTCTTTTGATACAATCATCTCTGTATCCTTTTCTCCATTGTCTAGATGGTTTTTGAGTTCTGTGAGGAGTTCATGGGAGCGGATTCTTTGCAGTATGGATAAGTCTGGTCTTGAGCAAAGTTTTTTGTGGTTGGGATTGGTTTTTGCAATGGCATTTATTGTATGAATGAATATGCATTTGCTGGACTCATTTTTGCATACAACTAAGAGAGATTAGGCTTGCTTGTATAGTTGTTTCAAAATGTGTTGCTAAGCGTTCTTCTATTGAGTGAATGGGTGATTCTATGCTTTCAACTCTGTTAGGTAGGGTACTCAGTTTGTTTAGCTTAGGAGAACATGATGGACATAGATAAAAGAATGTATCTGAATTTTTAACCATATCAGCTAGGCTTTTGTTTGTGTTTAAGCAGGCAGGGTGGGCTAGATTATTGCATAGGTGGCATTTGATGTAAATTTCACTTTCATTGATGGTTTCAAGACATCTGAAACATGTGCAGGAGTCTGGGAGATCACTGGTAGAGATATTTTTCTTTTGTTTTGGTTTGGAGTTTTTGGCTGGCATGGTCAATGGCAATAGTACAGTAATCAATTACAATAGCTAGTTAATGTGATAGGTAGACAGTTACTTAATGAATGTTGGTAATTAATAAATATTAATTGATATATTAGAGAACAAATCAAAAGTAAGGTTACTTATTACTAAAAATCAATCAATCAATCAATCAATCAATTGGTTATTCAAATTACTCTAATCAAATAATTTTGCTAAGCAACAAACAGCCTAATTTATTACAGTAATTAATTAAACACAGTGGTCAATTAAATTCACTAAATCACTGATTTTACTAATCAGATATTCAGCAATTACACTATATGCACTAAACATTCAATCATACTAATCAATAAATTAATAAATCAATTAATCATTTGAAAAAATTAATTATTTTAAAGAAATTGATTTTTTGAGATAATGAAAGTAATGAAGTAGTATTGAGAGTTAGTAAGTAAATGGTTATTGCTTTGCTTTGCTTTGCTTAGCTGTTGTTGATATCTAAGAATAGGTTTATAACCCCTAATAAACTGGCAGGAGGTCTCTTTTTCTGGGCTCATTAAAAACAATCAGTGAGCAAGGGTTTACACTCTCTTTCTTGTTTTGTAGATCGAGTTTTTGAGATAGTAAAGATGCAAAGATGCTAAAGGGGAGATCTCTGGCCCCTTCTTCAGCAGAGATAAACAGAACAATTCACTGGGAGGCAACAGGAAACTTTTTGTTTTGTTTTCCCTTGATGAATGGGATTTCTGGCCCCCTCCTAGTTAATTTAAATACACTTTCGAAGTTTGTTGCTTTTAAGGCATGTAGATAGTCTTGCACTGGCAATTTGAACAGTTTATATTTTTACAATGTAGACTCAGATTTGTATTGAGCATTCGCTCCTGGCTTCAATATACTTCTGCTTCTATCACAGGAAATAAAATTGCTTCCAATCTTCACAGGAGTTCAGTTATAACAATACTTCCTTACTTATTGAAAGTCCAAAGTTACTGTTCTTTTAAAGAGAAAGTCCGGATTAGCAATTTGGTGAAGAGGGAAGAGGGAAGGAGGGGTGGCAGGGGGGAAGCAGTCTGCTTCACACCCTAGCTGCAAATGTCTGGAGACAAACTCACAGCTCACCACCCTGCAAGGATGGGATGAATCTCACCATCTCTTTGCCCTCCAAGGATAATCGTAGAGCCCCCGCTACTGGCGAGCCCTTACCTTCTAGTAAGGATGGATTGAATCACAGATCGCTGAGCACTTTTGAATAGAGCACTTCTGAATTTAGTGCTTACCGAGGAATGAGTTCTTTTCTGGCGTGCTGGTCAAGGATGCTCTTTTTGCCTTCTTTTGCATGTAAAATAAGTGAACCACGTTGTTCAAAAAAAAAAGTAATGATTTCTTCATTTTGAGTCTGATGGAAAAAGACCTGGAGAAAAAAAAAATGGAACTTTGTTATGTTGACAGTAGCAAGATTGCATAAAAGTGGAAGGACATTTCGATTCCTAACATGGACAAATGTATGCAGAACTTGATGGGAATGGACCAAAATGGCAAAAATTGACTATTTGGATTAAAGAAAAGAATATAAGTACTTTTGTTTCCACATGGAGACCGCTTCTGAGCTTTGTGCTTGAAGTGGAAAAGAATGAAACTTTGATTTTGGGTTTTACCAATTAGATTGATGGTTCTATATAGAAATGGCTTGTTCAGATTATTATGAAAAATAAATAAAAAGTTGTGATTTGATAATGCCTTACTCTACTGCAAAAAAGAGATTCAGAAGTCAATGTTTCTTTTTCTCTTTTTCTTATCCTCCATCACTTCACTTCCCCCTCTTCCTTCCCACTATTTTCCTATTTACTTTCATATTTTGTATCTTATTTTATTTTATACCCCAATTAAAAAATGTTTAACATTAAAAAAATAATTATTTCTTTATTTTGTTAATTTATTTACATTTCCTGGACTCTAATAAAAAATTATATCTAACCATCTTTCTCCTAGTCTCAAGAGATGGATCTCTCAGAGATTTGCCTTAGAACTTGGCACAGCTGAGGACTTTTCCTTGGTTTTCATATTACGGCAATCCAGATATGGATATAGAATAGAATAGAATAGAATAGAATAGAATAGAATAGAATAGAATAACAGAGTTAGAAGGGACCTTGGAGGTCTTCTAGTCCAACCCACTGTTAGGCAGGAAATCCTATACCACTTCAAATCCAACATCTGTTTAAAAACTTCCAGTGTTGGAGCATTTACAACTTCTGGAGACAAATTGTTCCTTTGATTAATTGTTCTCACTGTCAGGAATTTTCTCCTTAGTTCTAAGTTGCTTTTCTCCTTGATTAGTTTCTACCCATTGCTTCTTGTCCTGCCTTCAGGTGCTTTGGAGAATAGTTTGACTCCCTCTTTTGTGTGGCAGCCCCTGATATATTGGAACACTACCATCACATCACCCTTAGTCCTTCTTTTCATTAAAGTAGACATATCCAATTCCTTCAATTGTTCTTCATATGTTTTAGCCTCCAGTCCCCTGATCATCTTTGTTGCTCTTCTCTGCACTCTTTGAAATCTCTTGAACTGCTTAAAGTGTCAGATAAGTGGAAATTAAATCTTCTATTTGAAAGTGTTCATATTCTTCTGTTTGACTGATTATCATTGTCTCAGTTTGGGCCTAAAAGAATCCTATCTTAACTTGTTGGCTATAACTGAAAGGGAAGACATACATGAAGAGAACAAATACAGAACAGAATAACAGAATTGGAAGGGACCTTGGAGTTCTTCTAGTCCAACCCCCTGCTCAGGCAGGAGAACCTGTACCAAGAGAATAGAAATATTGATGTGTCATCAAAATGTAGTAGAATAATTAGTCGTAAAAGTAACTCTCAAAAACATTTTGGAAGGTTTGAGAGTCTGGCTTATTCAATACCCCCTGACTCACTTTTATTTCTCTTTATTTTATTTAGTTTACTAATTTCCCTTTCCTGAAATCCAATAAAGATTTAATATCTAGCCATCTTTCTCCTGATCTCAAAAAACTGATCTCTCAGATATTTGACACAGAAGCTGGCACTTGGGAGGACAGATCCATGGTCTTCATGTTGTGGCAGTTCTGATACAGATATTGAAGTCTCTTGGATTGCTTCAACAGTGCTAAACCAGCCAGTCACCATCTGATGGAGTTACCTAGTTTGGGTAATGAAATGTCGGCAGGAAATAAACCAAGTTCATAGAGCACCAAGACCCCTCATTTCAAACTCCAGCTATTCTCCTTTAAAGTCACTATCTCCTTACTGTGCCAAGTTCTGACTCTCCACTGCATCTTAATAAACAAAGATGAAAGTGGGTCACACTCTTTTGTTTTTTAAATAAGCCATGACAATAATAGATAAGACCTTGTGGACAATTACTTAAATAGAAACCAGCAGTGTGCAGCAGCTGCCAAAAAAGCCAACCCAATTCTAGGCTGGATTAACAGAGGGATAAAATTAAGTTCATGTGAGGTGTTAATAACACTTTATAATGCCTTGGAAAGGCCACACTTGGAATATTGCATCCAGTTTTGGTTTCCACAACATAAGAAAGATGTTGAGACTCTAGAAAGAGTGCAGACAAGAGCAACAAAGATTATTAGGGGATTGGAGGCTAAAATACTGTATATAAAGAACGGTTGCTGGAATTGAGTATATATAGTTTAATGAAAAGAAGGACTAAGGGAGACATGATAGCATTTTTCCAATATCTCAGGGCTTCCATAAATAAAAGGAAGTCAAGCTATTATTCAAAGCACCTGAAGGCAAGACAAGAAGCAATGGATAGAAGCTAATCAAGGAGAGAGGCAATCTAGAATGAAGCAGAAATTTCCTGACAGTGAGAACAATTAACCAGTGAAACAACTTGCCTCCAGAAATTGTGGTGCTCCAACACTGGAAGTTTTTAAGAAGAGATTGGACAACCATTTTTCTTAAATGCTATAGGGTTTCCTGCCTGAGCAGGGGTTGGACAAGAAGACCCCCAAGGTCCCTTCCAACTCTGTTATTCTGTTAAGACATTGGATAAGATCAGCCTAGGTTCATATTAATTAGACCAATATTTTTATTGTCGATTTTGTTGAATATTGTTGAACTGTTGAATATTGTTGAACTGATTAAAGAGGATGGAGAGTGTAACCTAATAACTTTGGATATCAATTTTCAAAGTGGTTCTGGGATATATCAATACTGTCTTGAAACATTTTATTATATTTTGAAGATATATCCAGGAATACATATCAGTATTGCTTCTGTTTGAAGAAAACCATAGGGAAAAGTTTGAAAGTTTATTTTGTTGCCCTGCACAGGAGAATGGAGCTGGAAAGCAGGTTAGTGGGGTGGGGAGGGAATGGGATTTTGCAGTAACTTTCCCCCAGGAGTGGGGAGAGAATGGAGATTTTACAGTATCCTTCCCCTGTTACGCCCACCAAGCCACACCATGCCCACCAAGCCATGCCCACAGAACTGGTAGTAAAAAAAAAAAAAAAAATTGAATCCCACCATTGGTTTCAACTCATCATGGGACATAAGGATCAGCAGAATATTCATTTATCATTTTCCCTTCAGGTTCAAAGTTGCTTGTCCATGATCACATTGATTAAATATGAACAGAATGCTATTTAATCAATGTGATCATCTCAGAATTCATCTCCCACTGGCTGTCCCATCAGGGAGACAATCAAGGACAACACAGAGACAAAAAGAACATCTACTTCCATGTGTTATTGCTAATACACAGCAGAGTTAATTGTTTCTCCTACAATTACTCCATAATTATAATTGGTTTCATTGATCAGACTGCCAACAATTATCCACAAGGTAAGAAGAGAAAAATCAATATGTGATATGCAGTGGAGAAAGAGTTTATAATATGCAAGTATTCTTCATGGAAAAGGGGACTTTCTCCATACAGTTCTGCCCCGTTTTGAACAGAAATGGTTTCAGATCATTAAACTGCTTTGTGGCTTTAAAGAAAAAAGCTATATCTTTGTTGTGTTTGCTGTGCAAAGTCATATTGAGATACCTTGCTGCTTTGTCTCTAAAACAGGTGACAAAACCTGGAATCATAACCTGGAATCTTTTCTGCAGGAAAACACATCTGCAAGGATGGTGAGACTCCTGGCACTGATCCTTTGGGTATCCCTTGAAGAGTGCAAAAGAGTGTCCAGAAAGTGCCCTCAAACCCAATTCTTCATTGTTCCTCATGACTGGTATCAGCCAGGGACGCTTCTCATTGGTGGGATGGCATCTCAGGTCATTTATGTATTTAATGAAGTTTCCTTCAAAAATATCCCTTCACAAGATATTGGCTTTGATCTTCCAGTGTAAGGAACTCAACCTTCCTTCCCAAAACAAGTACTACTCAACTGCTGTGTTGAGATATGTCACAGTGTTGGTGCGGTGTCAGGGGTTTTCAACTCAATGTGTGGAGTGTGAAGGATGTGTGTTTGTGTTTATTTTCATGATCATGATATGCACTGAAGATGGTGTTTGATTTCATTGTATGAGGTGCAATGACAATAAAGTAAACTAAACTAAACTATAAATAGTCATGTGTAGTAAATAAAAACATAAAGCAAGTTATTCTCCCCACCCTGCTATAGGGTATATTCAAGTGATCTTATTTCTGTCAATGTCATTTTCCAGACTGCTTACAGTCACTTACTACTTTGATATAAGCTGTAGTTTTTCTTATTATCACTCATTTTTCTTCTTAATAAACATTAACTCAGTGTTCTCTTCATCTTGTTGCATATACAGTATTGTGTTAAATTACAGAGAGGAGTTTTGATAAATTGGAGAAAGTAATGTTCCATGTCTGGAAGAATATATGAAATCTGGGAATATGGATGAAAAAGATTTTAAAAATGACAAAATGGAATGGAATGGAATAGAATAGAATAGAATAGAATAGAATAGAATAGAATAGAATAGAATAGAATAGAATAGAATAGAATAGAATAGAATAGAATTCTTTATTGGCCAAGTGTGATTGGACAGACCAGGAATTTGTCTCTGGTACATAAACTCTCACAGTACAAACAAGCTACCAGTGTTAAGCTAAGATTGATTAGCAGGCAGTTAATTAGTTCAGATTGATTAGTAAGTAGACTAATTATTGTATGAACTATGAAGGAATTAATATGCAATTTAGTTATGATAAAGAGAGAAAGAGAGAGAGGGATAACGTTAAAAATTGGTAAGAAGACATGCTTTTTAGAACTGTTTCCTAGTTGCCTAATAAAAATGGTGCATGATTCAGTTTTTGAAAAGTCATTTATTTCAGGACTGGAAAATCTTTTCCCTGAGAATTGCTCAATTGGTTTATGTGCCCAGGGAAGACTTTTAGTATCACATGTGCTGTGGTTGGAGGCATTTCACTGATTTCTAAGTATTAATTTCTGTTCAGATGCATTTCATAATGCACATATTGAAAGTCTGCTCTCTAATTTCATCTACTCATCTCTTTTCCGTCCATTAGGATGGAAGCTAATCAAGGAGAGAACTGACCTAGAACTAAAGAAACATTTCATGATAGTTAAAATAATTAACCAGAGGAACAACTTGCCTCCAGAAGTCATGGGTACTCCAACATTGGAGATTTTTAAGAAGAGGTTGGATAACCATCTGTCTGAAATGGTATAGGATTTCCTCGCTGAGCAGGGAGTTGAGTTAGTTGAACTAGAAGACTTCTAAGGTTCATTCCAACTCTTTTATTCTATTTTCTATATTCATCTTCATAATTCTGGTCACATTAGATTATCGCAAGAGTTGTGCTGGTCAAGATGTTCAAATTAATAGGTAAAAAGTCTTGCAAATCTATTTGCAGGATGCTGACCAAATTCTACCAGAATGTGTTGGCTTTGGCATTTGCTGTAAATACAATCAACAAATCTCCAACAATTTTACCAAATATCACACTGGGCTTCCACATCTACGACACCTACTATGATCACAGGATGACCTATTACAATCTTCTCAATTTGCTCTTTAAATTGCACAGTTTTCTTCCTAATTATAAATGTGGACCCCCTAAAAACCTAATTGCTGTAATTGGAGGATATGGATCTGATACCTCATTTCACTTGGCAGATATTTTAAGACGTTACAAGATTCCACAGGTGAGGACTATGCATAGCTGCAGGGAATAGTTCTTGCTACTTTTATTAGTCTTACGTTAATCACACAAGTGATTTTGAAATAGAAAAGAGAAGCTAGAAAATTAATGAAATTAAGCTTAGACAATTTGACAAATAATGACTCCTGGGAGGATCAACAATGTTCCAAATCCTTCTTTCTTATTCAAGTTGGTCATATTTCTCCATCTCTGTTAAATAAGTAAAAGAGAAAGGTTTAGTTTTAGCAAATAGAAATTGAAAGGTAGCAATTTCCTTTCTGCAAGGTATGATTGATTTATGAAAATGTACCATGCACTTTGTCATTAAGCTCACATATGGATCATTTTCTCCTGAGGACATTGTAAAAACCAAGGATCCTACTTTTTATCGCATGGTCCCAAATGATGAAAACCAGTACATGGGAATTATCCATCTGCTTCTACACTTTGACTGGACATGGGTGGGTCTCTTCACAGGAGATGATGATAGTGGGAAATATTTCTTGCAAAGCATGGAAGCATTGTTTTCCAAGTATCGAATCTGTTCAGCCTTCATTCAGGTGTTTCCATGCCAAGGTCGTGTTTTGTCCAATGATGATATGGGTACGTTTGGGAATCTCCATGTATCTGTTATGGATCAGAGGGCTAGAGCATTTATTATCTATGGAGATACCATGAATCTTATGTGGTTAATTACCTACAGCACTCTTCTTGTTTCTGACAACACATATTTGGGGAAGGTGTGGATCATGACAGCTCAGATGGAATTTGCAGTAACGGGTGTGACGAGACGGATGGATTTTCAAATGTTCCAAGGTGCCATATCCTTTGCAATTCATTCCAAGGAACCTCGGGAATTTCAGGAGTATCTTCAGAAGAAAAACCCATACCAGCCTGAAGGTGATGGTTTTGCCCAGTTGTTCTGGGAACAGGTTTTTGAATGTTCATTTCCAAATGCTGGAGAAACATTGGAGTCAGAGGAACAATGTATTGGGAAGGAGAACCTGGAGAAGCCTCCACGGTCTGTTTTTGAAGTGAAAATGAGTGGGCACAGCTACGGTATCTACAATGCTGTCTATGCAGTAGCCCATGCTCTCCATGCAATGCACTCAGCGAAGACCAAACACAGAGTAAGAATGGGCAAACAAAGACTCAAATTTGAAGACACGCAATCTTGGCAGGTAATATTCTTATAACAGAATAACAGAGATGGAAGGGACCTAGGAGGTCTTCTAGTCCAATCCCCTGCTCAGGCAGGAAACCGAATAGAATTTCAGACAAATGATTGTCCAATCTATTATGTTTTTCATGATCCTGCTGCCAGAAAATACATAGAATATCAATGTATCCAATCATCAATGAAATATACATTGATGATTAAAATTAATCAAAGTTGCATCCTCAGGTACTTCTGTTCATTATTGTTTCATGGGAAACCAAATGCTTGCCATGTTAGAGAAAAGTGTATTGATCACTAATTAATATAGGTGGTCTTAACAATTGCAGTTGGGATTGGCAATTTGGATATTAAGCAAAGCAATCAGTATGATCTTACTTCAATTTTCCTTTGCTGTACAAACTTGTGAATGTTGTAAATATGAGGACTGGTAGCGAAATAATTTTTTAGCTTTATTGTATATAAATATTTGGTAAATGAGGCAGTTGCTAAATGAAGATTATAATCTGTAATCACTGTCAACTATCATAGATAAATATTTACTGTCCAGCAGCAATATTTTAATTAATAGTTAAAACAAATGTAAGAAAATAGAAAACACTGAAATAATATCTTAAAATCTTATAGAATTAGAAATGGAAAAGCAGTACAGGGAAACAACTGAGTAAATGAGTTAATAATACATATTGAGTAAAGGAGTTAATAATGCAAGACAGTAGTAAACTTCCCAGAGTCCCATTGTGGTGAGATGGATGGCAAACAAATTTAATAATAAATAAATACTCCTGGGTCTAAAGAGTAGAAATGACCAATTTGTACATTCATCTGCCAAGTAAGCAAAAAGAAAATAAATTCTGATAAAATTCATTTTCTCTGATTTTTTCTTGCAATGACATAGTATTTTTTTTTCTGTTTTTATATCTGTCAAAAAAAAAAAAAACCCACCCAAAATTGGATGGAGATTCTCTTTCATTTTCCTCCCTTCCTTCTTCCCTCCTTTCCTGGCTGTCAACATTTTCTCCTCAGAGTCTTAAATGCACAAATAATGTTTTTAAAAATGGCCACGTCTTTCAACTTTATTATAGGAAACTGAAAATAGACTGGACTCCAAGAGAATATAAAACAATTTGTTTGCATATACACAGATTTTGAAATGTGGAGTGAGAGAGAGGGAGGGAGAGAGAGAGAGAATAGATGATAGATTGATAGATTGATAGATCGATGGATATATAGATGGATATATGGATGGATGGATGAATGGATGGATAGATAGGTAGATAGATAGATAGATAGATAGATAGATAGATAGATAGATAGATAGATAGATAGATAGATAGA
>NW_020717635.1:0-16842 GCF_900518725.1 Notechis scutatus | reverse complement strand
GTTATATTTAATTTTGGTTCTATTTATTCTGCCACTTCATACCTGATGAGTGCTTTGAGTCTCCTGAACCATGAAGTGTGCAGCAAATAAATTTCATCAATAAACACATACATAAATGAATGGAATCCACCCAGTGGTGGGATTCAGCCAATTCACACTGCTTCAGGAGAATCGGTTGTTAACTTTCTGATCAGTTTGGTGAACTGGTTGTTGGAAGAAATCTTTAGGGCAGAGAACTGGTTGTTAAAGTATTTGAATCCCACCACGGAGTTCACCCTGCCCCAAGGGCCAAATAGAGCTTTTGGCATTGAACAAAGACTCTATAGGCCTGTTCAATTCTTCATTGAGATGAAGAAATAGAAGGTACTAGATTGTGCAGAAATGAATAGATTGACATTGAAAATTAAGCAGAAAGAGGATGTAGAATATTCTCAAACACGGACTTTATTTTATCAATGGTTGGGAAAAAGGAGTGGAGATTAAGAATGTAATCTGTATTGTTAAGCAAATTAAATGCCCAAACAACATGATGTTTATAAAGCACTAAGAAATGATTTAATAGAAAATCAATTTTTAAAAAGCATATTCAATTCTCAGGCTTTGAATGTTCACTCTCCTTATTTCACTCTCCTTTATGGTTATATAAAGTTGCTTTTGTAAAAATAGAATGTTTTCTATAATCAAGTATCTCTGAATGGACCAGTACAGGAATTAAATAATTTGACCAGTGTTAGAATTGATGTCTATAAGATATTCAAACGTAAGTATAGATCTGCTGTCTTTGGCCAAGTCCATTTTTATTCAGCAGTTTGTTTCTTAGACTGGCCATCCCATATTTCTCTGAGATGTTATTAGAAGCTTCAGTTCCTAAGGCTTGTATACTAACAAGTCTTAATGATTATTTATAAGAAAAATAGCTTCCCTTACAGCTGTCCTCCATGAATTTATTTTGAAAAGCAAGCACATTTAGTAGTCATCACCAGATTACAGATTACAAATTAACAGAGTGGAAAGGCACCTTGTAGGTCATCTAGTTCAACCCCCCTCACCCTAGTGGTAGACCCTACACCATTTCTGACAAATGTCAATCCAAGTCTCAAGTGATGACGCTCCCACAACTTCTGAGGAAAACTTCTGTTCCATTGGTTGATTGTTCTCACTGTCAGAAAGTTTCTCCTTATTTCTAGGTTAAATCTCTCCTTGTTCAGTTTCCATCCATTATTCCTTGTCTGGCCTACAGGAGCTTCAGAAAATAGCTTGACCCCTTCCTCCCTGTGGCAGCCCCTCAAATATTGGAAGACTGCTATCATGTCTCCCCTGGTCCTTCTCTTTACTAGACTAGCCAAGCCCAGTTCCTGCAACCATTCGTTGTATGTTTTAGCCTCCAGTCCCCTAATCATCCGGGTTGCTCTTCTCTGTACTTTTTCTAGAATTTCAACATCTTTTTTATAATGTGGTGAACAAAACTGGATGCAGTACTCTAGGTGTGGTCTTACTAAGGCTTTATAGAGTGGTATTAGTACTTCCCTTCATCTTGATTGTATCCCTCTGTTAATACAATTTAGGATTGCATTAGCTTTTTTGGCTGCTGCTGCACACTGCTGGCTCATATTTAGCTGGTTGTACACTAAGACTCCATGATCCCTCTCATAGTTACTGTATTGAGCCTGGTTTCACCCAGTCTATATGTGTACTTTTGTTTTTTCTTGGCTAAGTGTAGGACTTTTCTCTGCATTGAATTTGATTTTGTTAGATAGGGCCCAATGTTCAATTCTGTTAAGATCCATCTGGATCTTGAGCCTATCTTCTAGGGTGTTAGCTTTTTTGTCAGATCACATAATAATTTCATCTACTGTTCAATTACTTGTGGATAATATAGTGCTTTCTTTGATTGGTTCTATGTTGGTTCTATGTTGCCTGCCAAATATGTTTCTTTCCAATTGTATCCACCTTCACTTAATGAACCCTTGTTCTACTGCTTTGAAAATGAGTCAAGAAGATCTCCCTGACTATTTTCTCCTATTATTTACAATTTTATACATCTCAATCCTCTTTTCTCAAGTCATTTTCTCTCTCTAAATAAATAAACTAGAAATTCTACTTTTTTCAGTTCTGTGTCTACTTAATAATTGGGCCATATATTTGTCTTTGCAGGATGGTGACAAAATTCTATCAGCATGTCCTGACTTTGGCATTTGCTGTAAATGAGATCAATGAAAATGCAAACATCCTGCCAAATTTTAGACTCGGGTTTTAGTTATTATGATGTACGTATGACCTACTGGACCACCCTGGACCTTCTTTTCAAATCACAGAGATTCCGCCCAAATTACCAATGTGATTCAGAAAGGAAACTTATGGCAGTCATGGGGGGAATGAGTTTGGACATCTCAACTCACATGACAGACTTCTTAAATCTTTACAAGATTCCACAGGTAAAACACTAATATTGAGGAAATAAAACTTGTTAATGCACCATTAATGTATTCCTTCTCCTGTTATATTGTTTGAGGGGGGGGAGGGAGAGACAGAGACAGAGACAGAGAGACAGAGAGAAACAGAGACATAGAAACAGACACACACACACACACACATACACACACACGCACAGAGAGAGAGAGAGAGAGAGAGAGACAGAGACAGAGACAGAGACAGAGACAGAAACAGAGACAGACAGAGAGAGACAAGAGAGAGAAACAGAGAGAGAGAGAGAGACAGACAGACAGACAGACAGACAGACAGACAGACAGAGACACAGAGAGAGCAGGAAGAAAGAATGAATATAATAGAGTCTTGATGGTTTCTAATTCATGGCTTGATTTTCCAAGTGTATTTTCTGATATAAAGTAGATGCACTGATAGTCCAATGTTCCTTTCTATCTTTTAAAAAGTCTTACATTCCTTTTAGCTTAGTTATGGTTCATTTGCATCAGAAGACAAAACACATCCAAGTTTCTTTTATTGCATGGTCCCAAATGAAAGTCACCTGTATAAAGGCATGGTCCAATTGCTTCTACATTCCAGATGGACACGGGTTGGGCTACTTGCTGTGTATGATAACACAGGGGGACATTTCTTGGAAAACCTGGAAAAAATGTTTCACAAAAATGGAATCTGTTCTGCTTTCAAAAGAATGCTCCCTAAACAGGGTCTCTTTCTTCCACTTGATGAACTTGGAGATATGGCATCAATTGTCTATCAAACCTTCATGGATAGGCAAGCTAGAGCATGCATCATTTATGGTCAAAGTATGACACTTCTGTGGCTGAGCACTTTATCTAGCAGATCATCAATATGGAACAAACATATCTCTTGGAAAGATATGGATTACAACTGTTCAGTTTGATTTTGCAGTGACATTTTTCATTACTCGTAATTTTTTTAAAATTTTCCAAGGGACTATTTCCTTCTCTATTCACTCAAATAAACCTCTGGAGTTCCAAGCCTACCTTTAGAACATAAAGCCTTTTGAGACAGAAGGAAGTGGTTTTCTCCAGAAATTCTGGGAACAAACCTTTGGCTGTTCACTTCCAAATTTGCAAGAACCAGATGATGTTGCTGTTATATGCAATGGCAATGAGAAGCTAAGAGATCTTCCTAGCCCTATTTTTGAGATGAGCGTGACTGGTCACGGTTACAGTGTGTACAATGCAGTCTATTCCATAGCACATGCTCTACATGCTATGTTACTATCTAGATCTCCATTTGGAGAAATAATGAAAAGACAAAATCTTCAAGAAATCCAGCCTTGGCAGGTAACATTTCAGCTACAATCCTCTGTAAAGTAATAGCTTGCTCCCACAGAAAGGAAGCAGTTCATTTTGTCCAAGTGAAGCATAGTAGTTTTACTCATTGAGGTATCACATCACTCCAAGATCTAGGAGAATTCAAAAGAGGGTTTGGTATATATGCAAAGGAACAATTTGTGATTTTCCTGTAACATACCTAAAGAGTTGAAAGGCTTCTGCTTCTTGTGATTGCCGAAGATCTTGAAGTAACATATAGTGTAATAAAGTCACAAGTAAACAAAATGGATGTGAAATAATGCAATGAATTGTTTATTTGTTCTTGGCAACACACAAGAATAAATTGGAAGAAGGATAAAAGCTGTACTGACCAAGTCTCATGAAAAATCAGACTGGAAATGGCCAATTATTTGCAGAAAATAGCAGTGAAAGTTAGCAACATTTTGAATTAAACTTTACCAAAGCCCCTTTCTCTAGTTCTGTGGCATGCATCACTATACAACACCTGTATCTACTGAGTTAGAATTCTTAGCCCAAATCCTTTATATTTTAAATACCCTTGAATTCTTCTACCGAGTGAGAATTGTTTCCCAATATCTCCATAACTTCAAGTACCCTTGAATCTATCAGCTTCTCTTCCCTCTTTCATCTAGCTCCACTCAGTTCTTCAGTGCATTGCGTTTAACAACTCAACTGGAGAAACAATGTCCTTTAATGAAAATAGAGAACTGGTTGTTGGATTTGATATTGCCAATTTGGTCATATTCCCCAACAACTCCTTTATTAGAATGAAACTTGGAGAACTGAGTCCTCATGATTTTGAAGAACAAAAAATCACCATCTCTGAAAATAAAATTTTCTGGCCAGAGTTTTATAATCAGACATGAATTCTGCTTTTAAAGATGGTCCTTGTTTATAATGGAAGGTGTGGATGATCTTGAGGACCAGGGGTAAGAGACACTTCCTAGGAAAGAATCAGACAAGGGAGGCAGGAGTTCTAGTTGCTCAATTGTCAGAGAAAGAAACTTAGAATGTCTATGGAGATTCACAGTCATCTAGTCATGGTTGTCTCAATGGTACTCTTTCAAAAGGCAACTGGACTATGCCTTTCTTTGATGAAGAAGATGAAGCTTCATTCATTCTGATTGTTCTGATAATTCTTCATCAGTCAGAACTAATGAAGTTTCTTGGATGAGAAATGAAAGGTCTTCTTCATCTTTTAATAATCCCATAATCCCTTGCAGGGTGGAGTCTGGGCAACTGAACTGAACTAGCAGAGTGTTTACTGGCCAGAAGCCCTTCCTGTTGCCAATGCAGAGTTTCATTCAGCAGATATATTCTCATTGTGCCCAGAGAGAGAAATATCTGCCTCTACCTAGGATCGAACTCACAGTCTCCTTATTGTGAGGTGAGAGCTCCACCTCTAGGCCACCACACCACTCCTCAAAAAAAAAAAAAAAAACATAGTCTAGTTGCCTTTTGAAAAAGCACCTTTGAGATAACCTGCCCTAATGGATCAATTATAGCAAGGAAAATGAGACCATATATTTCTTCTGCTTGGATTCAGAAATGTCATTCTGAAATTGTTAAAACATGAATCATCTTTTTTTCTGGTTAGATGATTCCTCTTTCTGTGTGCACAAATTCCTGCAACCCGGATTTTCATTAAAAAAAAAGGAGGATGGGAAAAAATTCTGTGCTATGGCTGTGAACAATGCCTGGAAGGAATGATTTCAAAATGGAAAGGTGGGTTTTGAATTGATCTTTACCATGAGTTTGTGGCAGCAATATACATGGTCGAAAAATACAAGTTGCACCATGATTTGGCAAATGGAAGTAATAAAAATGCACTGGTTTTTCTTGAATGAACCTCTTTTGTTTCCTCTTAATTAATTTTGGTTACTCTAGAGCAGGGGTGTCAAACTCAAGGCCCGGGGCCTGGATTCAGCCCATGGGGTGCTTAGATATGGCCCACAGAGCTGTCCTGGAAATAGTGAAGGACCAGTCCACAGTGCCTCTGTCAGTGAAAATAGAGCTCCATTTTTGCTTGCAGAGGGTTGCAGGAGGCCATTCCATCCAAAAACGGAGCTTGGGAGCCCTTTTTCACTGGCAGAGCACTTGGGCCTCCATAGGCAACCCCTCAACACAAGTGACATCATTCTGGCCATGCCCACCTGACTCCTTGAGGTCAAACACAACACTGATGTGGCCCTCAATGAAATTGAGATCAACACCCCTGCTGTAGAGGTTCATATTACTAACACTTTAATAGCAACATTCTCCTAATATAGTCTTTCTCAATATGATGTTTTCCAGAATGCTTAGTTGAAAGTAATTTGCCAGTCTTTTTAAGACCAAGGAAAATCAGAAGAAGCATATTTAAATAATAGTACAGGAATATTTTAGAAGGCCATCTTTATAATGAATAGACAGAGAATAATAGAGTTGGAAGGGACCTTGTAGGGCTTCTTGCTCAAGCAAGAGATCCTATACCATTTCAGACAATTGTCTGTCCAGTCTCTTCTTAAAAGCCTCCATTGATGGATCACCTAAAACTTCTGAAGGCAAGTCATTCCACTTGTTAATTGTTCTCACCATCAGAAAGAGGACCTAGACAGTATGGATAGAGGCTCACACAGAAAACATACTCATGTAAGTCATTATTTTCTTTTTCTTTTTTTTAAAGATATGGATAGTTGTTTCTATTGTCCAGAAGTTCACTTTGCAAGCAGAACTAGAGACAGGTGTTTTCCTAAAGCCATAACTTTCCTTTCCTACAAGGAACCTTTGGGGATTATTCTCTCCTCAGCAGCCTTTTGCTTTTCTTTTATCACAGTCTTGGTACTTGGAATATTTATTACACACCAAAATACTCCCATTGTCAAAGCCAACAACTGGGATCTCACCTACATTCTCCTCCTTTCCCTCCTCCTCTGCTTCCTTTCTTCTTTGCTATTCCTTGGAGAACCTAACAAGGTAACCTGCTTTCTCAACCAATCTGCTTTGGCATCATCTTCTCAGTAGCTATTTCTTGTGTGTTGGCCAAGACCATTGTTGTGAATCAATAAAAGTTACTAGCATAAATGCAAATCAGGGTTTGGGAACCTGCATACCTGATTGGCCCTTATACAACAACTAGGGATTGGTCCATAGGTAGTCCCTGATTGACCACTATTTGGACACTTCTCATTGGTTATAAGTTTAAACTTATTGCACATGTCATTGGTTAACAAGGTAACAGATAACCCTATAAAAGGGTTGCTGTTGCCCATAGCCTTGCTCTGTTCTATTCTATTTACAATTATTAAAGAGTTGAAGTCACTGGTCGGATGTCTGGTCTCCATTATTTCCCAAACTTAACACTGGCGACGAGGGTGGGATAAGGAGACCGAAGAGCTGACTGAGTTACAGAGAAACCAACAGAGCACGTGGTCGAACACGCACCATCAACGGCAACATGACCAGCGGTGCTGTACCACCCGCTCCATTCAACCCAGAGTCCGAAGACTGGGAGGCATACATGGACCAGTTCCAGATGTTTCTGGAGACCAACAATTTAAAAGATGCAACAACCGGCAAAAAAAGAGCTATCTTTCTAACTCACTGCGGGCCTACCATGTTTAAAATGGCAAAATCACTTGCCAAGCCAGCAGAGGTAAAAGAAATGGACTGGTATGTCCTCGAGCCCTTACTATGGGCTCACTACGCGCCCACCGTGCCAACCTTAGTCAGAAGACACGAATATTACCAGAGGGACCAACGGAAGGGCGAAAGCCTTGCCAATTACATCGCGGACCTCCGCAACCTTGGAGACCTCTGCGGATTCGCCAACTTAGAAGAAGCCCTCCGGGACCGCCTGGTTCTAGGCCTAGAAGACGGCACAATAAAGAGCAAAATTATGGCTAAGGGGGACATCAGCCTCAACGATGCCCTTAAAGAAGCCTCGGCAGCGGAGGCGACAAAGAAGTCGGCGGCCCGGATGCGCCGCACCAACGCACCGCTACGTAAACTCGCCAATGATACCTCGCCTCGCTCAGAGAGACACCCGGTATCGACTCACCACAAAGACCTAGAATCCCCATCAGAAAGCGATGAGGAAGAGGTCAACCGACTCCGAACGGAACGAGACCAGTTCACACAACCCTCATTCCGACCGTGTGCAGGATGTGGGGCGAATCACCCACGATCCAGCTGCAAATTCCTCGACGCACTCTGCCGAAATTGCGGGAGACGAGGTCACATCGCAAAGGTTTGCAGAAGCAAACAAAGCTCCAAACACCGACAGGCCGAATGCCAATCTTCAGGATTCTTCAGCACACACCGAGAAAAACTGAACCACCAATGGGGAAACCACTCCTACAGAAACAAGCCGTCCACCACTTCCACCAGGCGTGAAGAACCCAGGCGGGAAGAGACCCACCAAACAATCATCATTGGCCACGCTACATCCCTTGATGCCGGGAAAATCCGAGTAAAGGTCGCCATCGAAAACAAACCTTGCGTGATGGAGGTAGACTCGGGATCTTCCCTCTCGATGGTGTCATGGAAAACGCTCCAACAGCTCATTCCAACGTTTCGCCGCCAAGACCTTAACCCTCAAAGGGTTATACTCAAAGACTATCAGGGCAACTGAATTCCTGTCGTCGGGTCCCGCAGATTCCAGATCTCTTTCAAGGACCGTATCATCGCTCTGCCACTGACTGTCGTGGACCGTGACAGGCCTACTCTTTTAGGCCTTCAATGGTTCAGGCCGCTCGGAATTACTGTAGCTGGAGTCCACCGAGCCGAGAGCAACGATTGGGAGGAGGCACTCGTGCAAGAATTCCAAGACGTTTTCGCGACGGACTAGGCAAGTACAAGGGGACCCCGATTTCGTTTAACTTGAACCCTGAGATAGCACCCATCCGCCTTAAGCCACGTCGGGTGCCATTCGCCTTGAAGCCTAAAATCGAC
The DNA here is from genome assembly GCF_900518725.1 of Notechis scutatus. The sequence continues at coordinate 8,143 of NW_020717635.1, read as the reverse complement.
GAACAACTCGATAAGCTAATAGCGCAGGGCGTGCTGGAACCCACCGACCACGCCCGTTGGGAAACCCCTATAGTGACGCCTATCAAGCCTGATGGGTCACTGAGAATTTGCGGAGACTACCGGGCCACCTTAAACCACGCACTACAGCAAAGTGCATATCCAGTGCCGGTAGTGCAACACTTGCTCCATTCCCTGGGTGGCGGGAAAGTTTTCGCTAAACTAGATCTAGCCCAGGCGTATCAGCAATTGCCTGTAGTCCCTACCACGGCAGAAGCGCAAACTATCGTAACGCATAGGGGCGCATTTAAATGCAACCGGCTCCAGTTCGGGGTAAGCGTTGCCCCCGGAATCTTTCAGAGTTTAATGGAAAGGTTGTTACAAGGGATCAGAGGGGTTGTACCATATTTTGACGATGTACTCATCGCCGCCCCTAACAAAGACATCTTAGAAAAACGACTCAGAGAGGTTTTACGAAGATTCCAAAACGCAGGCCTCAGAGTTAAAAAAGATAAATGCCAGTTATGTACCGAAAAAGTAGAATTTTTGGGATACCTCCTGGACAGCCAAGGAATCCATCCCACCGAAGACAAATTAAGGGCGATTAAAAAGGCCCCCACTCCAAGGAACAAGGCAGACTTACAGGCGTTCCTTGGACTTATCAATTTCTATAATGTTTTTTTACCACACAAAGCAACGGTAGCAGAACCATTGCATAGACTATTAGACAAAAAAGCAACGTGGGTTTGGGGACAACGGGAACAATGTGCTTTCCAACAAGTAAAGAAATTGCTAACTTCTGATTCTGTACTTATGCAGTACAACGAGACTCTTCCGCTCACTATCACGTGTGACGCATCACCTTTTGGGGTTGGGGCAATTCTGGCCCACGTATTACCAAATGGAGCGGAAGCCCCCATCGCGTTTTTTTCGCAAACCCTAGCTAAAGCTGAAAGAAATTATAGTCAGCTGGACAAGGAAGCTTTAGCTATTGTGGCTGCAGTTAAAAGATTTCATGAATATGTTTATGGCTGTGCGTTTACGATAATTACCGATCATAAACCGCTACTGGGGATCATTGCGGGTAATAAACCAACCCCGTATATATTGTCCCCCAGAATGACCCGTTGGTCTGAATTCTTGGCGGCCTACAACTACACCTTGCAACATCGCCCGGGGAAATCAATTCTCCACGCTGATGCATTGAGCAGAACACCGCTCCCAGACTCTGTTGTAGATCCAGCCCCAACCATCTCAACACTACAGATCGAAGCTCTACACGCACCACCCTTGACGGCTAGAGACATTGCTTTTGAAACGAAACGTGACCCCGTTCTGCAACATATCCTGCGCTGGGTTGAACGGGGGTGGCCGACGGACCAAATAGCACCGGAATGGGCACCTTTCAAAGCCCGCCAAACCGAACTGTTTTCCCAAAAAGGCTGTATCTTGTGGGGCGATCGAGTCGTAATCCCTGGCAAATTGCAACAAACTGTTTTGGCGGTATTGCATGAGGGACATCCGGGTATCGTGCGGATGAAAGCACTCGCACGCAGCTACGCTTGGTGGCCGGGAATCGACAAAAGAATCGAGGCCTGGGTCGCTACTTGTCAACGTTGCCAGGACGTCAGCAACGCCCCACCTAAAGCAAGCCCAACCGAATGGGAAACTCCGAGGGGACCTTGGTCCCGTATTCATATTGACTTTGCGGGGCCTACCAAAGGACACACTTTCCTTATTACTGTCGACGCCTATTCAAACTGGCTCGAGATTCATCGAATGAATACAACTACAACGGACTCAGTCATCAATAAATTAAACAGACTATTTGCCACACACGGATTTCCGGACGTGTTGGTCTCGGACAACGGCCCACAGTTCACTGCATTGCCCTTTGAACAATATCTTGCTGATCGGGGCATCCGCCATGCGCTAACCTCGCCCGCGCACCCTGCGGCGAATGGACGTGCAGAACGCATGGTACAATTTGTAAAAAAGACCCTCCACAAAATGGAATTTGGCAACATTGACGAGAAAATCAATCGAATTCTCTTGTTGCAGCACATCACGCCCCACAGCGTGACCAACAAAACGCCCGCTGAACTTCTTATGGGGCGGAAACTACGATCGCACCTTGACCGGCTCCACCCCGCATTCGCACCGGAAAAGCCCTTCGGCTCCAGCAGCAAATGCCGGGAATTTAAGGTAGGCGATTTAATCTTTGCCAAAAACTTTTCCGGCGACCTGTTATGGATACCCGCAACCGTTACCCACCTTACTGGGCCTAGATCTTACCGCCTGCTAACGGATGATGGGAGGGTGTGGAAACGCCATATAGACCAACTCCGCTCGAGATTACCACACAGCACCCATGACTCCCCGGGTTCACCAACTCAAGGGGGAGGAAATATCGAGGAAATTGACTTTGATATGACAAATAGCAGGCCAACGGAAACCCTACGGCCCAGCGAAACACCGGAACTTGAAGCGGGGAGGGAGTTGAATTTTTCAGGGAACTTTAATACGGGGGAAACCGAACTGCAAAACCCCGAAGAAACACGGAGTAGCAGAGACAACCACAGTGGAAGCAGCACGGAATCACCGTGCAGCGAAACTGTAGTTAATAAAGATCATCCAAACGTTCCACCGGAACCGGACCTTAGACCGAACCAGGTGGAACCACGGAAATCAGCCAGACAGACCAAACGGCCTGTCTATCTTGAGGATTTTGTTACAGCCCCCCTCAAACGGAACCCAAGGGGGAGGGGTGTTGTGAATCAATAAAAGTTACTAGCATAAATGCAAATCAGGGTTTGGGAACCTGCATACCTGATTGGCCCTTATACAACAACTAGGGATTGGTCCATAGGTAGTCCCTGATTGGCCACTATTTGGACACTTCTCATTGGTTATAAGTTTAAACTTATTGCACATGTCATTGGTTAACAAGGTAACAGATAACCCTATAAAAGGGTTGCTGTTGCCCATAGCCTTGCTCTGTTCTATTCTATTTACAATTATTAAAGAGTTGAAGTCACTGGTCGGATGTCTGGTCTCCATTATTTCCCAAACTTAACAACCATCATGGTGGTTGTAGCTTTCATGGCTACCAAACCAGGGTCCAACATGAGACGGTGGCTTGGAAGAAAAGTTTCTAGCTTCACTATTATTGTGAGCTCCCTTATTCAAGCAGGCATTTGTGTGGTGTGGATGGCAACTTCTCCCCCATATCCAGATTTGGATATGCATTCACTAGCCAAAGAGATCAAACAAAGTGTAATGAAGCTTCTATCATCATGTTTCATTTTGTCATAGGGTATATGGGATTTCTATCCATCATCAGCTTCACTGTAGCTTTCCTCACCAGAAAGTTGCCAGACGCTTTCAATGAAGTGAAGTTCATTACATTTAGCATGCTGATTTTTTGCAGTGTTTGGTTGAGCTTTGTCCCAAACTATCTGAGCACTAAAGGAAAATACATGGTAGTTGTGGAGATCTTCGCTATTCTAGTTTCCACTGCTGGATTACTTGGCTGCATCTTTTCCCCTAAATGCTATGTAATCATACTGCATCCTGAGCTGAACACCAAACTACAGCTGATAAAAAGGAAGAAGATCTGAGATTCCTTGTTACATAAGTTGCCCACAGGGAAGCTATTTAGGAGGAAGAATTATGGAGTCCACTTTCATTGCTGGATTAGATGCGTGCATTCAACTGCAGTCATGTATTTCAATTTCTCATTATTTATAAAATACATGCAATGAACTGAACTATGGATGAACATGGTCTTCTCTGTAGGAAAGCAATGAACCTCCAGATTCCTCCATTTGACCTTGAGATTTAATTCCTAGGAATTAAGGTGCATTTTAATACACAATAATATGTAGAGAATCTGGGTCGTTTTCTTTTCCTGAAGAAGGAAATCACATCTTACCTCTGAAAAGGACTGAACATAAAAGTAACTGCAGCAAAATGATCATTTTTCTCTTCATTTTTTGGGATGGTATTGATGGTGGTGTAGTTGGATTGGTATTAATCTGAGTTAATGGGGTTGAGACTTCATGATGAAGCAGCCCAGATCACTTGCATTTCTACAGGAAGCTGTCCTTGCATTTACATATCTGTCAAAATAAAAGGGGCAGCATTTCCCATCGGCTGTTCTCAGAGATCAACAACCTGACTTGGGAGGCAGTTCTGAACAACTGAGGAGAAAAAGCATCATAATGGTCATATTAGTCCAAACTTTGAAGCAAATAATCAGATGTAGAGTTAGGTCCTTTGCCAATTGTTAATAACCTATAGTTATAACCTACAGAGAAGGACCAGGGGAGACACAATAACAGTGTTCCAATATTTGAAGGGCTACCACAGAGGGGAGGGGTCAAGCTATTTTCTAAAGCTCCTGTAGGCCAGACAAGGAATAATGGATGGAAACTGAGCAAAGAGAGATTTAACCTGAAAATAAGGAGAAACTTTCTGACAGTGAGAACAATCAATCCATGGAACAGCTTGCCTTTGGAAGTTGCGGTAGCTTCATCACTGGAGGCTTTCAAGAAGAGATTGGATTGTCATTTGTCAGAAATGGTGTAGGGTCTCCTGTTTGAATGGGGGGTTGGACTAGATGACCTACAAGGTCCCTTCCAACTCTGTTAATCTTATCTGTATAGGTACAGGCTAGGTGAAACCTGGCTTAATGCCAGTAAGTATGAAAGTTACCAAGATAGTCAATAAAGTTCCTAAAGTTTCCATATTTACCAAGATGCTCAGTATTGGTATCCCCATTGTGGATCCTCTCCTGCTTCAATAGCCTTTGTTCCTAGTCCCTTCCACTCCTAGACTTCCTTTCAAGATAATGGGAGATGTAGCATAACCGATCTATCTGTTGGGTTGTGTTTGGAATGTAGGGGAACCAAACAACCTTACACAAGCTAATTAGTTATGGATAATGATAAAAGCAAGCTGTGTAGGGTGTTAGAAGAGCCATGGTTAGAAGAGCCATGATGGCACAGTGGTTAGAATGCAGTACTGCAAGGCTGCTGTCTGCTGTCTGCCAGCAGTTTGGCAATTCAATTCTCACCAGCTCAAGGTTGACTCAGCTTTCCTTCTCTCCAAGGTTGGTAAAATGGGAACCCAGATTGTTGGGGGCAATATGCTGACTCTGTTAAGTCTAAATCCTATTGCTATGCTGCAGTGGCTAAACCATTCAGTTTGTTACAAAAAGTAGATATGGAGGAAATGTTGGAGAACTTGAAAGCAAGTGCCACTTTAATAACAAGACATTCTGTCTCTACAAATCAGTAGGAGGAGAAATAGCTATCCTGAAAACAGAGTATTTCACAGTAACTGATAACAGGGAGATTTTTGCAAGTCTCCAGATTTACTTCCTCTTGCTGTGTAAGCTGTGCAATAGTAGACTGCTGTGTCTTCAGTTTTCAGGCTGTCTATTTGCAGTTACAGCTGGCGGTTAGCATTGTCCCTGGAGATGGTGAAGTGCCCTTTCACAGATTCTGCATAGAGTTGTTTACTTGCATCAAACTAAATAACTACAATCCATTCCAGTCCTTTTCCTGGAGCCTGTCGCACCCAATGCATGCCAGCATTGTCAAAGTCAAACCCCGAGCCTTTGCAGGAAAGGTGGAGAGACTCTCCAGGTTTTTTCACACCTCTTCCAGATTGTTCAAGAAGACCTTCAGATTTGATTCCTATGAATCAATATGCATTTTAAAAAACGTTCATGTATTATTGTATAGAGAATTGATGTACAGCAAGTCTGGCTCACCTTTTGCTGCAGAAGAAAATCACACCTTACCTCCGAAAAGGATAAATATAAATAACTGCAGCAAAAGGAGAATTTTTCTCTTCATCTTTTGAGTGGTATTGGTGGTGGGGCTGATAGTGCAGTGGGATTGGTCTTAGTCTAAGAGAATGGTGTTGAGATTTCATGATGAAGCAGCACAGAGCAATCCTTGTATTTCTACAGGAAGCTTATATATCTGTCAAAATAAAAGCAGGAACATTTCCCATCAGCTGTTCTCAGAGATCAACAACCTGACTTGCAAGGCAGTTCTGAACAACTGAAGAGAATAAGCATCATAAGGGTCGCATTGGATCAAACTTCAAAGTAAATAGTAAGATGTAGACTTAGTTCCTTTGCCAATTGCTAATAACCTGAAGTTACCAAGATAGTCAATAAAGTTCCCAAATTCACCAAGATAGTTATCCAGTTCACTGTTGGTGTCCCCATTGTGGATCCCTCTCCTGCTTCAATTGCACCTGTTGCCAGTCCTTGGCTTCATTCCAAGGTAATTGGAAGGTAGAACCATTGCAACATCCCCATGATCATCTGATCAAAATCCAGATGCTTGGCAACTGACTCATGCTGTGTCCCTTTTATTATGTGATGTGATACCTTTTTATGACCTCCTGATGAGCAAAATTCACTTAACAACTTTGTTGTTAACTTAACAACTGCGGTGATTCACTTAGCAACTGTGGCAAGAAAGGGCATAAAATGGGGCAAAATTCACTTTACAAATGTTTCACTTAACAACAGAACTTTGGGGTTCAATTGTGGTCATAGGTCAAGGATTACTTGTATCTTCAATATCAACCCATGTATCCCTTAAGCCCATCCATGTTCTGTATACCTCTGCTCATTTTTTTTTATTCCTAGTTCTTCAATTCTTTTTAATACTTTGCTGAAGAAATATTTCCTTCTATGCATTTTTGTTCTCATCACCTTTTTCAATACTCCAGTGCAAACTTAACAGACTGTAGTCTTTTCACAAACTGTTGTTGTATATTTACTCAGTTAAGTCCTCCTCACCATCCCCAATTTTCAAGTGCAGGGCAAATCTAATGCTCTATTTCACTTCTTTTTTTAATTTTTAGTTACTTTTTTAAAAAAATAATTTTATTCATAAACATTTTTGAGTACAGTGTTTTCAGAGTATACCATTTACAAGAAACAAAAACCATAGCTAGTATTATAATAGATATTAACCCATTAATTGATAACAATACTAATAATATAACAACACATAAATTAATAGCACAAATAATACTATAATAACTCCCATATTGTTAAAATATCACCAAAAAAATTAAACATATTTCTTTTTATGTTTGGCTCATTCGTATTCTTAGTACTTATAATGGTTGGAGTTATTTCTATTTTTAATACATATAATCTCTATTTTTAATACATAAAATCCATCATTTTTCTTCCTCTAACTTCTACCTCTTGTCTTTAACCACTCATAGAGTCTGTTCTATATCAAATAGTATTCTGAGTCTTCTTTCTCTTTTATTTTTAAGTTTAGTCTGTCAATTTCAGAACATTCTAAATTTTTCCAAACTACCTCCTCCTCTGGAAGGGAATTCTCATTTTTCCAGTATTTTGCAAAGATAATCCTTGCTGCTGTCAATATATGAAAACTAAATATGCAGTTTCTTTACCATAATCCTCTGGGATTGTGCCCAACAACTTCTTATAAAGAGTAGTCAGTAGAAGAGGTGGTATTCAGCAGGTTCTGACCAGTTCTGGAGAACCGGTAGTAGAAATTTTGAATAGGCCGGAAAATGAGCAAATATCACCTCTGACTGGAGATTTTCCAGTATTCTTCCCCTGCCATGCCCACCAAGCCATGCCCACAGAACCGATAATAAAAAAAAATGAATCTCACCACAGGTTAGTAGTAACTATGAGATGGATCATGGAGTCATAGTAGACTGTCACTTAAATATAAGCCAGCATCCTTATACAGCTGTCCAAAAAGCCAACACAGTTTTAGGATGCATCAAGATCATATGATATGTTAATGCCACTTTATAATGCCTTGGTAAGGTCACACCTGGAATACTGCATTCAGTTTTGGTCACCATGATGTTAAATATGTTGAGACTCTAGAAAGAGTGCAGACAAGAGCAACAAAGATGATTAGGGGACTGAAGGCTAAAATATATAAAGAACGATTGCTGTAATGGGATATGTCTACTTTAATGAAAAGAAGGACTAGGGGAAAAATGATAGCAGTGTCCCAATATCTCAGGGGCTGCCCCAAAGAAGAGGGAGTCAAGCTATTCTCCAAACCACCTGAAGGCAGGACAAGAAGCAATGGATGGAAACTAATCAAGGAGAGAAGCA
>NW_020717634.1:26119-40509 GCF_900518725.1 Notechis scutatus | reverse complement strand
ATGGATTTAAATGATGGATCTGAGGCTGAGACAGATGAGAAAATTTTTAAAAGGATGGTTTCTTTTGAATGAATCTGAAAACAAGTGTTTGCAACGCCGGCCTGATGAATCTTTCCCAGGATTTAAAGCAAATAATATAATAGACTTTAAGATAGAAATTAACTCCAATCAGCAATGACTGTGGTTAGAAATGGCTCCTCCCAATATTTAGAGTGCTACACATTTTTCTGACATTTAAGAAGAATCTTTTCCTGGATTGTTTTGCATGGGGGGTGGGTGGGAAAGAAATACATTAAAATAAACAAATTAAAGTCAGAATACATGCAACATCTGGAGTTTCTCACCAGAAAGACATGGATTTTAGCAATCTGCAAGTTTAAGCCTTGATTCTCAGAAGCTGAAAATGTTAAATTTTGGGGCCACCTTTTTATGACTCCATGCAATGAAGATTTTTAATCAGCTCAGGTGGAAGAACTTGCTCGGATGCTTAAAAAGACGCAGATGCATCCACTCCCATTCTTTGAGCCATTTTATCTTGATAGATTGCAAATTAAATTTACAGGCAGCAGTGGGAACCGGAAGGGGCAAAGCCAAAAAAAGCGTGGCTGGATTGTTGGCGAATTCTTTTGAACCCAGAACACGATCCAAATTAAATTCCAAAATATTCCTAATCCATTTGTCTTCTGAAGTTTCCAAAACCCGTTTCCCCCCCCCCCCTTCTCTTTGTTTCTTGCTGGCATGGAGAACAATTGTGACTCAGTGTTCGACTTGGGATTATTTTCAATTCCTGCGGGAAAAACTGAAATCGAAAAGTTGATCCTCTTGGCATGAAGATTTTTTTTCCTAGCATGGTTTTGGAGCCAAAGATATGGTAGCATTTGATGGAGAAGATTGCTGATTTTTTTATAGGCCTCCTCTCTCAATATTCTGATTGATTGATCATTTATATGCCATCATTTTTTTATTTCTAGCAATCACATAGATATATTTTCTCCAAGGGCCCCTACCCAAAAAAGCTTGGCTTGCTCCAGTACATTCGATTTATTGTAAAACGATGGTTACCCTGAAAAAGCTTTGCCTTGAATGCAATCCGCTTTGCTAAAGTTTCAAAGAGAGATAAAATGCAAGGTAGTGGGAAAAAGAAGAAGAAGAAGAAGAAGAGGAAAACGTAAGGGAAAGAGAATGCAAAAGAGGAAAAATTACAAACTAGTCAAGAAAACAAATGAAATAAAACAGATGGATTCCCAACTGTCTTCAGCATAGATATGTAGTAGAATAACGTCTTGGTTCTTAATGAAAACGGAAGAGTTTGAATGAGAATCAGAAGCAGTTAAATTTGAACATCTCTCCCAAAATTTCAGAGTTTTGGCCAAGGAGGACCTACCTCCAGGACCAAACTGTCTTAATCTTTGGTGATTTTTCTTAATTTTCACCCCTGGGATCGTGAAGCTTCCTGCCACGTGAAGCTCTTATAGCCATGTCTGGACTGAGAACAACCAAGGGGAAAAAAATTACGGTTTTTCTTCTAAGCAATTCTCCACCAGGTTTTGGAAAGGGCTCACCTTCCTCGTCTGAAAATTAAATTTATCCACTCCCTCGAGCTTCTTTTTAAAGTGAGACCCCGATCTGGAATTAAGGCATCTTAACTTGGGGCAACGACATTGAAGGTGCCCCTCGAATACCGTGGAGATCTTCTCCAAATTTCACCCCCTCGTGTTGCCTTTCAAGAACACCCTGAAATGAGGCCCATCTTCTTCCTTCTGTCTTTTGTTGCTCACCCTCCAAAAAAAAAACCCACAACACACAACCCACCCCACCCCATTTCCCCCCTCTCCTTTCACCTTTCGTTTCTTGCCACATCGACAACCCATAGTTCTTCCCCGACAGATTGGACTCTTGGTGTCGCCGGCAAAAAAATTCCCTCTAGATAACAGAGGTGGGTTTCTGGAGCTTGAGAAGAAGTCAAGTGGGGTTTCCTATGACAGGGCAGGAGAAAAAGCAGAAAAAGAATTATTTGTGTGTGTGTGTGTTTGTGTGTGTGAAATGCTCTTTTTGGTGTCTGCCTTGAAAACTGAGCCATCCCCACACCGTACAGATCTGTTCTGGGCTGCCCTAAACAAGTTTGGAGATGCGAGTTGCCCAAACTTGTCCATCCGAGAAGATTCAGAGAAGAAGGGGAGAGAGGAGGAAAGCTGCCAAGAAGGTGGGGAAGGGAAGGGAAGGGAAGAAGGGGAGACCCTAACTCTCGAATGGTCCTCACCTTGGTTTTTTGGGGAAGGGGACCTCAAGACAGAAGGCTGACTTACCTGCTCGATAGGGTTTGGAGGTGCTGCTTTCGGTTGTCGCCTTGCCACGGTTTTATACCTCGGGAAGGTGTGTCCAGGAGACACCTTATGGAGGGAGAGACGAGTTGCAAGTGTGGTGCAATCTTCTCCTCCTTTGTGCTGGCTGGCCCCCGGCCAGAAGACAACGCTCAGACGCCACCCATTGCTCTGTCCTTACTCACAGCTCAAGGATGAGCCTGCTTCCTCCCTTCCCCCATGGTCCAAGTTCACCGTTGGCTTGGTTGACTTCGTTGAGATGGTTGAGGAGAAGCACGCCTCACACTGATGTGGGGGGGGGGGAAACCCACAACCATATTTGCTCCATGGGAAGTCCCGGGCGAAGGTTGTGGGGGGCGCTGTGTGGCTTTGGATTCTCTCCTCACCCTTGTGGGACCTTCTCTAGGAGGACTTGGTGGCTCCTTGAGAGCTTGAGGTTGAAGGGGACTCTTTAGTGGAGATATCTCCAGCTTTGAGGGTGGCAAAGGGGTTCCCTCATAAGGAAGGGAGGCCTGTTCCCAGGGAAAGAAGTCTCTGTCTGACCAGCAGCCCTTTTGGGACGTTCTCAAGAAGGTCCTACTCATAGAAGGGCATCTCAGTTAGAAGGTTCCAGCGGTTGAGCTAAGAGCAAAACTTGGAGAGCCCCCAGCATTGAAAACTCTCCACTCCTCCTTCCTGAAGACCTAAATAATATTTATTTATCGGTTCTCTGACGTTGTTTGTCCAGCAGTCCTTATCACAGCTGGACTTTTGGACTTTGTTGTGAGCCAACCAGACAAAGAATCATCTTCTCTGGATAGTTGGTCTGTGATGACCCAAAGGGGCGTGGCACAAAGGCAACACAGTCACATAAGTAAGAAGAGTCCCTTTAATACCTCCCAACTTTGCCCCCAATGTCCAGGTTACCTTCGGCTGGAGAAAAAAAAACAACTCTCCCCAAAACAGTCTTTAAGTGGAGGAAATTCAGTCCAAAAACAAAATACACACAAACTGTAGCTAAAAATCCACACAAACCAAGCTGCAGCAATTAACTGGACAGGGCAGGATAAGGAATTGCAGACTTGAAAGGCCATCAAAACACACACAGTTGGGAAGATGCCAGGACCCCAGATAAAGCCTTGACAATACCGGATAATTCACAATTTGCTCCCAACAAGTTGCTGTATGCAACCTCCCTTTTTAAACACTGTGTTCCCAGCTGCTGCTAATGAAGGGAATCAGGGCCCTTTCCTCCCCCGTAAGCCACGCAACTCATGTTGCTCCCTTCTCCGTTCCTCCCTGCGTGCCCTAGACTGAAGAGGGGGCGGGCCTGGGTCTTCCTCTGAACTCCCTCTCATTCTACCTCTCCCCTGCTCTGCCCAGCCAGACTGTGCCCTTCCCCAGTTTCTTCCACAGCCAACCCCTCCCCCGCCCCCTGCATATCATTTCAGGAGTCTCTAGGATTGATCGCACAGTCAAAAAGACCGACAAATTCCTTGGAAAAAATCAAACTTCACCCTTGGCTGCCTTGCGAGTTTCCTTTTCACACAGCTTTGTGTGGCTTGTAAGGTCAGTTCCCAAAGTGTTGAGCTGTGGCTTGTGGTTTAAGCGTTGTTGCCTAACCCTGGGGTGTCTGACAAACCATCATTGCAGACCACACAAAGGAGCGACTTAGCACTATGTATATAATTGTAGATCAATGTAAACAAAACATTTGCTAGACTTGAATACAGCTCATCAGTCTGGAACCCGCCTTACATATCGGATATTAATACAGTTGAGAAAGTCCAGAAATATTTCACAAGAAGAGTTCTCCACTCCGCTAATAGTTGCAGAAGACCTTATGCCACCAGACTTGAAATTTTAGACCTAGACAACCTAGAACTATGCCGCCTTCGGTCCGATCTAAGAATAGGATATAAAATCATACATTGCAATGTCCTACCTGTCAATGAATACTTCAGCTTCCACCATAACAACACAAGAGCACACAATAGATACAAACTCAAGGTAAACCGCACCAAACTTGACTGCAGGAAATACGACTTCAGCAACAGAGTGGTCAATGTCTGGAATCCTCTACTTGACTCTGTGGTTTCTTCCCCAAACCCCAAAAACTTTAACCTTAGACTGTCTACTATGGACCTCACCCCTTTCCTAAGAGGTGTGTAGGGGGCGTGCATAAGCGCACCAACGTGCCTCCCATCCCTGTCCTATTGTTTCTTTTTATTTTTCTTATTCGTATCCATTTCATGTATTCATAACCATGTTTATACTTATACCTGTTATCCAATAACTGCTTGACAAAATAAAATAAAAATAAAATAAAAATAGAAATAATACGCAGCTAGCACTATATTAATAACATAAGGGAAAAAGGAAATTAACTGTTATGCGTCTCTCTATACTATAGTTTGTATGGCCAAAATGATGGCCCAGAAGGTTGCGCCGTGTTCAATTGTTTTTTTTAATGTTTATTCAATAAAATTATTTAAAAAAAAAAAACAATTAAAAAACAAACGAGCGATTTAGCAAGGTTATTCACTTCGGGATTTGATGCATTGATTTCTCTTCTCTCTCTCTCTCTCTCCCTCTCTCTCTCTCTCTTTCTCACACCCGCCGTTTGGGCTCAGCTTCCCTGTCAATTTAGCAGCTGATCCCGTCTCCACGGTGACATATCATCACCGCCCTGCAGACTCAAATTCTTCGGCACCTACTTCACCCGGCCACAAAATTGCTCCCCGTATCCAACGCGTGCTTGAAGCAACTCAGATGCTTCATATCCGGTTGGCGTCGTTGCGAAGACGGCTCTCATTCCCCAACGACTCGTCGAGCTGGTCTTGGTTTGAGCCAAGGGTTGGTGGAAGCATCTCGGCAGCTTCCAGGAGTCGGTGGATTGGAGTGGGGGGGGGAGTGTTGGCCCTGCCTACCTGGCCTGGCTGGTGGGCGGGGTTGGTGCGTGTTGCCCAACCAGCACAAACCTGGAGGACCAAGGAAGACTTGGGATGAAGTGAAGATGAGGTGCTTTCTCCTGGGACACCTGGTTGATCCTTCTCCCTTGTCCTCCTAACGGCGGGTTGGGATTATACCTTACTAGCTGGACACCTGGGCTTCACTACGAAACTATGTGGTCGGGCATAGTTTTTGTTTTGTTTTTAAATTATATTTTTATTTTATTTTTAACATAACAATAAATCCATTCCATTTCAATCGTGTGTCGATTAGATACATATTTCATGGGGTTAACAATTACTACTAATATTCTTCTTAACCGTATAATAATAATCACATTCCCATATATATAATGTAAGTAATATTCAGTATACCTATTCCACTAGTTCCTCTTATTGCTTTATAATTATATCTAATCCCTTTTAATTAATTTTATTTTCCAGCCACTTATAAAACAAGAGCCATACCATGTCATATTCAGATTCTTCTTTTTCTTTTAATTTCTAATGTTTAAGCTGCTCGTTTCTGCACATTCAAATATTTTTTTCAATCATTTTTCCTTCTAGGCTTAGTTTTTGGGGAGGGAAAATAAGAGGGAGGGGAAATTCTACCCCTGCCTACCAGCATCCATCGGTATTCATCTGGCTAGCGTCCTGTCCGTGTGTGAGAGAGTGGAGGGCTGTTTGGAAAGTGAAACCGTACTTGCTGTGTGAGCAAGGAGGAGACAGCGAGGAGCCTGGGCGTGGCTTAGCTCAACTGTTCTGTACTGAAGCTGCTTGGTGCTGTGAAAGTGTAAGTGATGATGCATGAGGGGCATTTCACTTTTATATATAAAGATTGGAAGGCTGCTATCATGTCACTCCTGTCCCTTATTTTCATCAGACTAGACACATCCAATTCCTGCCACCGTTCTTCGTCTGTTTCATCCTCCAGCCCCTTCATCCTCTTGGTTGCTCTTCTCTGCCCCTTTTTTCCAGAGTTCAACCTTGGCATCTCTTCTACATGTTCCTGTTGGAAGCAAAAAAACCTCCCCAAACTTATCTTCCCTTCCTAATAAACTCTTGTTGGGCGGTATGTTCCTGTCTTATCTACTCTGCCTTGAGTCAGTTGTTGTTCTCACCTAGCAACGGTGCATTATGGGACCTTGGAACAGGATCCCAGCATCGGAGATCTGTTCTCCCTCCCTCCCTGTTTCTTTTGACACACACACACACGCACACGTCAACACGTCAACTCAGACCTAATTGATCTGGCCATCAAACATTGAAAGCCACCAAGTCTGGGGTTTATTTGATTTATTTGAATTTTAGAAAGCTGCGAGAAGCCAGTGACCCTCGATGTCCTGACGTCTTCCCCCCCCCCCCCCATCTGACACGCGACCGAGGTGTGTGTGTGTGTGTGTTTCGTGGTCCCGTCTTCGTTCCTCCTTGATGCACCAATCCCCCCACCCCATCACTTCTTCTTCCCCACTTTCTCTCTCTTGATCCCCTTGGCCAGCTCGCCAATCAGCCGCCAGTACTCTCCAAACTTCAGCTCCTGGTCGTTGTTGACATCCAAGCTTTTCATTTTCTCCTCCAGGTTCCCGACGTTCTTCAAAAAGGGGAGGGGGGGAGGAAGGGGGAAAAGAAAAGGCACAAAAGGGGAGAAAATTATTTTTGAAAAGGGGAGGGGACACTCCCTGCCCCGGTTCTCCTAAAACAGGTGGTGGGATTCATCCGGTTCGCACCGGTTTGGAAGAACCGGTTGTTAAGTTTCTGAGCGGTTTGTTGAACTAGTTGTTGGAAGAAATCATTATGGTGGAGAACCGATTGTTAAATTATTTTAATCCCACCACTGGGCCCTCCCCTCCCCATTTTCTCCCTTCCCTTCCCTTCCCTTCCCCTGCACAAGCCCACCTTCATAAGGTTGGGCAGCTGGAGGGTGACCAGCTCTTTAAACTCGCTGGTGCTGAGGGTGTCCTTGTTGCCTTCGCGGGAAGCACACTGGAAAAAGACGTCCACGACTTTCTCGATGGCTTTTTCCAGCTCGGTCAGGTCGCTGCTGGCCATGGCGGATCGGATCGGGGGCGGGGTGAGGCAGGCTGGCCAGAGAAGAGGAAGAGGAAGGTGGGGTGGGAGAGAAACAGTGGGGGGGTGATGAAGAAGAAGGCTATGGGGATGCATTTCGTGAAGACAGGATTGAAAAGCAAGCACTCCTCGGCTTACGACCGCGGTTGAAACTGGTCCCTCCGTCGCGAAGCAAGGGGGGTTGTTAAGGGATCCTAAATATATCTAATCTGGAATCTGTCTTGGATTTATTCTGTAGCTTCCTTCCTTCCTTCCTTTTCTTTTTTTTTTCTTTTTCTTCTTTTTCTTTCATCTTTAATCTATCTACTAATCTATCCATCCATCCATTTACTGATCTTTTCTAACTGTTCTTTCTTTCTTTTTCTTTCTCTTCCCTTTTTCTTTTTCTTTCATCTTTACTCTAATCTATCTACTAATCTATACATCAATTTAGCAATATTTTCTAACTGCCCCTTCCTTCCTTCCTTCCTTCCTTCCCTCCTTCCTTCCTTCCTTTCTTTCCTTCCTTCCTTCCTTACTCTGTCTATCTTTTTTTAATCTTTAATCTAATTTACTAATCTTATCCATCCATTTACTAATCTTTTCTAATCTTTCCTTCCTTCCTCTTTCTTTCTTTCTTTCTTTCTTTCTTTCTTTCTTTCTTTCTTTCTTTCTTTCTTTCTTTCTTTCTTTCTTTTTCTGTCTGCCTATCGCACCTACCTACTGGCTCTGTCTCTCTGTCCGCCTTTCCAAAGATGAACGGATCCCAAATGTTCATTCACAGATTGGACAAACCCAAACCCTCTTCCTCCAGGCCCCATGCACGCTCTCTAAGCGAAGGAAAACCCCAGCCCTCCCCCCATATCCATCCTCTCTCCCTCCCCCACCGCTTCCCGCAGCCGCACGACCACTTACCCCGACCTTGGTCCCTTGCAATGAAGACCTCCAGGTGGGAAGGTGTGGGCAGATGTTTTATAGGGCCTGGATCGGGAGGTGGGGAAGGGAAGGTTGCTTGAAGTATTCGGTTTCTGTTTCCACAGCCTGGTCTCCTCCCCCACTTGGCAGACTTCTTCCGAAGCGCTTCACCCATAAACAGAGTTTTCTTTGGAAACTCTGATTCCAGACTGGAGTGACCAGCGTTTAAAATAAATCCTCCACACACACACACCCCAAAAAAACATCCTGCAGAACAAAACTGGACCTTGTGCGGGGCATAAAGGAGCCGCTTGTGTTAGATGTTTGCAACCATGGAACGAAGCGTCCTGTAGACTGGAAACTCTATTTTCATTTTTTTTTCCCCCCTCCCAAAACATATCGGAATTCTCGCTGGTTTGGCATGGAGTAACCAGGAATGGATGAGTCTTGTTTAGCCTGATGGAGAAACAGGATGCGTGTGTCCCCAGCTGGCTGGCAGAATTGGGCTGGGCGGCCCCTGTCCCCAAAGTATTTTGTTTCCCAGTCGAAGGTGTTCCCCAACTTTTCCTTGAGCAAAACCAAGGACGCTTCCTGACGTTTGGAAAGTCGAAAATGCACATTTAGCCAGGGTTAAATGAGGCTTGAGAAGAGAAGGGAAGGAGAAAGGGAAAGAGAAAGAAGGGGGAAGGGAAAGGAAAAGGAAAAAAAAAGAGGAAAGGGAAGGGTAAGAAGGGAAGGGAAGGAGAAAGGAAGAAGAGGAAGGGAGGGAAGGAAAGGAAAAAAGAAAGGGAAGAAGGGAAGAGAAGGGGAAAGGAAAGGAAAGAGGAAGAGGAAGGGAAGGGAAAGAAGGGAAAGGTAAGAAGGGAAGGGAAAGGGAAAGGGAAAGAAAACAGAGGAAAGGGGAGGGTAAGAAGGGAAGGGAAGGAGAAAGGAAGAAGAGGAAGGGAGGAAAGGAAAAAAGAAAAAAGGAAAGAAGGGAAGAGAAGGGGAAAGGAAAGGAAAGAGGAAGAGGAAGGGAAGGGAAAAAGGGAAAGAAGGGAAAGGTAAGAAGGGAAGGGAAAGTGAAAGGAAAGGAAAAAAGAGGAAAGGGAAGGGTAAGAAGGGAAGGGAAGGAGAAAGAAAGGAAAGGAAAAGGAAGGAAGGGAACGGGAAGGGAAGGGACAGGAACAGAGGTGAAAAAAGGAAAGGAAAGGGGAAAGGAAAGGATAGGAGGTGAAAAAAGAGGAAAGAAGGGAAGGGAATGGAGGGAAGGAAAAGAAAGGAAAGGAAGAAGGTGGAAGGGAAAGGAAAGGATAGGAGGTGAAAAAAGAGATAGATAGATAGATAGATAGATAGATAGATAGATAGATAGATCTTCTGCTTCCCCTTTAAGATTTGCACTTTGAAGTGGTAAGTCAGCAAAGCTGCTTTCTAAAATAAAAAATATAGCATACATTTCTCTCTCTCTCTCTCTCGTTTAGTTGAAGGCTGAGAGATGAAGGAGACAAGGGAAAAAGGAGCACTCTTACCCCTTCGAATGGAAACATTCCCCCAGAAAAAAAGCCGCCTGCTCTACATCTCAGGTTAGTGGCAGATCTGAGGAACCTCCAGCCTCAGTTGCAGTCTACCTCAACCTCCGTCATCTGGAACAATGAAGATGTTTGCCCTGCAAGGGAGACCTTTTTTTTTTTGGAGAGTTCCCAGATTATTTCTGGTGGGGGGGAAATAGGAGTCTGGTTGGGTCAGAGCGAGTCTGGGGGGATTCTGGGAGTTGAAGTCCTCCCCTCCTAAAACATGCCAAGTGGGAGCGAGGGAGCCTCTCTGGGCTTCCAGATGTTGGGGCTTGGAGTCCCCTCCCGGAGGCGCCTGGTGCTCGCCTGGGCATGCCCGCTCACCCTTGACACACCTGGGCTGCCCGCCGTTGGTTTTCCGAGGCTGCCCGCCCGCCCGCCAGAGGCTGCAAGCCGGGACGTGTTCGAGGAGGAAAGGCAGCCCGGATGACTTAAGAGGCAGCGCGGCGTAGTGCTTAGAGCCCAGTCTGTCTAGGAATGCCAGCCGAAGACTGGAGGACCCCAGCAGCAGGGCGTGGCAGAAGAAGGAAGGAAGGAAGGAAGGAAGGAAGGGAGGGAGGGAGGGAGGGAAGGAGGGAGGGAGGAAGGAAGGAAGGAAGGAAGGAGATGATAGAGAGAAAGTTGGAAGGAAGGAAGGAAGGAAGGAGATAGAGGGAAAGACAGAAGGAAGGAAGGAAGGAGATAGAGGGAAGGAAGGAAGGAGATAGAGGGAAAGTTGGAAGGAAGGAAGGAAGGAGATAGAGGGAGGGAAGGAAGGAAGGAAGGAGATGATAGAGGGAAAGTTGGAAGGGAGGAAGGAAGGAAGGAAGGAAGGATAGTAGAATAACAGAATAAAAGAATTGGAAGGGACCTTGGAGGTCTTCTAGTCCAACCCTTGGGACAGGCAAAAGACCCTATACCTATTCAGACCAATAGCTGTCCAATCTCTTCCTCTTCTTCCCCTGCTGGAGCCCCCACAACTACCAGCAGCAAGCCAGCCTCTTAGCGGGCTCCCCAGAGGCCATCTGGCTGACCCAGCCAAGCTCTTCCTAGATTTTTTTTTTTTCTCGGCTGCAACCATCCTTAAACCAGGCGAACTGGTTGCAAAGCGTCCCAATTTTGTTCTGTGGGGGGGTGAGGAAGGAAACGCTGCAATGGTGTGAGAAATGCCCCTCCCACTCAGTCCCTTTCCACCACCACCCCACTCCCGTGCCGTCATAACTTGGAACGGTCACTAAACAAGTCAGCTGGGGGCCAGGCCGAAAGCAGCAAGCCCTTGCCTCCTTTCCTATTTCCAAGGAACAGGTTGACCAGCTCACAATCGCCCTTTTGTTCTTGCAGGAGGCAAACAAATCATCATCTGTCTCCCAGCGGGGGGCCTGGCTTGCCAAACCTCCCCTATTGGTCGTCCCCGGTGGGGAGGATCCGGTGGGGAGGGTCCGTGGCTTGGGTTTTAGGGCAAAACTCAGCCCCCACTCCCCCCCACCTCCCACCGTTCCTTCCTTCCTTTCCTTTCCTTCCTTCCTTTCGTTCCATCCATCCATCCATCCAGCCATCCGTCCAGCCAACCCATCTACTACAGCCTCCTGTGCAGTAAGTCGTTCCCGTTAACTGAAGGGCAGAGGGAGGGTGGGGTGGCCTAGTGGTTAGAGCCTGCAACCCTTGGCGTGTTTCTATCTCTCCCCCCCCCCCCCCCCCCCCAAAAAACTCCCCCCCCCCCCCCGCCTGGATTTTCCCAGCTGCAAAAAATAATAATAATAATAATTCAACAATTCTTGCATTCGTGAGTCTATTCGCCAATGCAAACTTCACCAAAGATATTTGTGTGTCTGTGTGTGTGTGTGTGTGTGTTTCTCTAGAGGGGATGCAAGGATCTTTGTGTGTGTGTGTGTGTGTGTGTGTGTCCCTCCCCGAAATGACACTTTGAAGCTGAATTCATGAATTGCATTTTAAGTGGGAATTCCCCCCCCCTTTTTCCCCCAAGAATGGGGAGGTGTGGGGGGGGCGTTTGGAGGAGAAGTTTTGGGGAGGGGTGAGTTCACACACCCATCTTTGGGGGACCTGTTTCTTGAACTAACTGGTTTGGGGGGCGGGGAGCCTTGATGAACCCAACGGAGCCAAAGTTAACCAGAAGTTTAGCATCAAAAGACGCAAGAAAGTGAAGCTTTAATCCGGATTTCAAGGAACCGGGTTTAGCTTGTTAGGGGAAATCCAGTGTAAACCTGGCAAAAGCAACTGAAATTTCCCCCCCTGGCTTGGTGGGTTAATTTATTTATTTTTTTCTTTAAAAAAAAAAATATTACATTTTTC
This sequence comes from Notechis scutatus, assembly GCF_900518725.1. The sequence continues at coordinate 28,458 of NW_020717634.1, read as the reverse complement.
TCCCGTTCTGTCCGGTTCTGTTGATTTGGAGGAGAATGTCAGGATTAGGAATAATGGAGATATTTGGACATCCACTTGGATTTAAATGGGAATTTCTCTCGCAGGGGGAGGGAAAGATTTCCTGCGGTGGCCAAAGAATTGGGAATATTTTTTGCAAAATTCACGCCGGAAGAGATGGAGTTTAAAACCCTAAACCCAGGGAGAATTTTTCACAGGTCGTCAAATAGTCAAACAGATTTTTTTTTTTTGGGGGGCGGGGGGGGGCAGCCCAAGGAGTAAAATTTGCCATTTTTTCCCCCTTTGTTGCAAACGTTCCTGAGAGTTAGTGTAATTAAGGGGGGGGGAAATATTGATGAAATTATAAAAGAAAAGAAGAAAAACCCTGTAAAATTTTTCAATGTATGATTGAAAAAAAGGAAAGGGGGCTTGTGAAAAAGTCGGGGGGGGCAGGGGAAATATGCGTAAATCTCTTTTTAACGGTGAGGTGTCCATTTTAACGGCTCACGCCCCCAATTTGGCTGACCGGGATTCGAATCCAAGCCCGGTGTGTGTGTGTGTGTGTGCTCCAATCATTTGTGGTTTCTTTTCCCCGCCTTTGCTGATAAAAACAAGGAGAAACAGACTGGTGACAGTGCCAGTTTCCTTTAAAAAAACGAGCGAAGCCCTCTGTGCATGGGCAGGAGCTGCCCTGTGGAATTCAAAAGCTCGGAAATTAGTCTCAATGGGTCCCATTTGAAGCTGCTGCCAATAATTGGGGAGTTTGGGATAAAAAAAACCCAGATTTCGAGGCTCTTAGTCTCCCCTCGGCCAATCATCATCTTCATTTGTAGTAGACAAACTCTGCATTTCTTCAGGTAGTCCTTGACTTACAACGGTTTGTTTAGTGACCGGCCCCCCAAAAAAGAGACCGAGGTCCCTTTTTCACATTTACGACCATCCCGGCAGTCACGCGATCAAAATTCAGACGACGACTCGTAGTTATGACGGGCGTGGCGCCCCCTTCAGACAAGCCAAATCAAAGGGGGTGGGGTGGGGAAAAGCCAGATTCGCTTAACGGCCTTGTGACTAACTTAACCGTGGCCCCGGTTCACTTAACGACTGTTGCAAGTAGACGGGGCAAATCCCGCGATCGAAATCCAGGCGCTTGGCCCAAACGGCTCGTATTGACGACGGGCGTGGCCTCCCGGGCTTACATCATCCCTTTTCGAGCGAAATCAGTAGGGGAGCCGAATCAGAGTAACAGATCATCAGAGTTGGGAGGGGACCTTGGAGGTCATCTAGTCCAACCCACCCACCCCGCCCAAGCAGGGAGACCCTACCCCATTTCTGACAGGTGGCAGTCCAGATCTCTTCTTGAAAGTCTGAAGGGATGACCTTGATAAGAATCTGCTTAACGACCTGGCGACTAACTTACGGTAACTACGGACGCGGATTCAACTTAACCACCGCGGAGGTTGTAAAACGGAGCAGGACGCCTCGCGGAACCCCAGAAATTTGGGCCCTCGGTTGTGTTAGCTGCAATACAACGAACAGCTTACCTGTAGGGTTTACCTGGGTTGGTTGAATCATTTCTTTTTTTGTTTCAAGGATTGCAAAAGCGGCTGTTTCCTCATCCCCAAACATGTGTCGTGCCGTGATTTATTTATCATGTAATTAGCAGCCGATAGGGACAGAGAGCTCTGCGCCAGGCCTACGTGTCATTCCCTAGGAGCAATTAATAATAATAATAATAATAATAACAAATAATAACACAGCCTCGTGTCTCTCCCCGCAGAGCTTAGAAAAACACGACAAATATTTGGGCCAACACCTCAAAAAAGTATGTTAACAGGCGCTTCTTCCCAGATTGGAATTGAAATTCGAAATAAAAGCGAAGGAGAATCAGAACGGCCAATCCGCAGGCTGCCTGTGTCGATTTTTAGATCAAGACCCTGCTTTTTAATTTATTTGGATTTAGGCTCAGCGAGCCCTTAAAGAGTAAAAAAGATGGTTGTGTGAAAAAGGGTTGTCACTCCCTCCTTTAAAAAAAAAATAAAAAATTGCCGTTGTGACTTTGAACCGTCACTAAACGAATTATTGTCAAGTCGAGAACTACCCATATCAGGAAAACGCTGAAGAGATGCTTATATTGGTTCGAAGGGAAGAGAGAAATTAAAAATAAATAAAATGAACTAGAAATAAAATTAAAATAACTCAAAGTCAGCCAGCCCGAAGCAACATGAATTTCCAAGGAGAAAATTCTGCTGGAAAGAAGAAGGAGAGCAGGAGGAGGAGGAGGAGGAGGAGGAGGAGGAGGAGGAGGAGAAGGAGAAGGAGGAGAAGGAGAAGGAGAAGGAGAA